>MU670412.1:106403-117489 GCA_026770625.1 Nicotiana glauca
TCCTCGAATGTTGCTAGGGCCTTATTCTTAAGCTAACAATCATTCCTTATGTCCTTGAACCTCTAAAGTTTTCTTAGCACTACTCACCTTTCCAAGAGACTCAAAATTTTGGCTAACTCCCTAAATTTTTAAAAGTTTCGGTAGAGTTTCCCTTATAAATTGGACTATCCAAAAAAATTATCCCAATCACAAATACCACAACTACACCAACAACAACCAAATATACCATAACAGGCCATTCATAGGCACCATACACATCTCATAAATTAATTACTCACACTCCGGCAAGGAGGTATCACAATAACTAACAAGAATAAAAGGCACAACAACTTTAGCACAAGTAAATCACTTTAATGAGTTAAATATACTACGGCATGAACTAAATTACTACAACAACTAAATATAATCTAGGAATGACAGAAACACTTGCTAACTTATATTTAATAAATGAAATATAAATGTCAAACAAAACTTAGGTTCACTTATCTTTTTCCTCAAATAAATATGAATATTTCTTTCTCATATCTTCCTTGACTTTCCATGTAGCCTCTTTTGAATCATGATTACTCCACAAAACTTTTACTGATGCTAAATCTTTTGTTCTCAACTTTCTTACTTGCCTATCCAGAATTTCTATAAGTACCTCTTCATAAGTCAGGCCTTCTTTAATTTCTATAGTATCAGCAGGTATTATATGCGACTCACCATGAATGTACTTTCTAAGCATAGACACATGAAAGACAGGATGAACAGAGGACAACTCAACGGGTAGCGCTAGCTTATAAGCCACGTTTCCTTTCTTTTCTAGAATTTCATAAGGTTCGATAAATCTAGGGCTAAGCTTCCCTTTCTTACCAAACCTCATAACTCCTTTCATTGTTGAAACTTTAAAAAATACCTTATCACCAACCATGAACTCTAACTCACGATGCCTCTTGTCAGAATAAGACTTTTGACGACTCTGAGCTGCTTTAAGTCTTTCTCTAATTAGCTGAACTTTCTCCAAGGCCTCACAAACAAACTCTGGACCAATCAACGACACTTCTGCTGGTTCAAACCAACCCATTGGAGACCTACATCTTCGCCCATACAACGCTTCATAAGGAGCCATACCCATGCTGGCCTGATAGCTGTTATTGTAAGCAAATTCTATAAGTGGCAAGTGATCATCCCAGTTACCTCCAAAATCTATAACACACGCACGCAGCATATCTTCGAGAGTCTGAATGGTCCTTTCTGCCTGGCCATCGGTCTGTGGATGGAAAGCGGTGCTTAAATTGACCTTGGTACCTAATCTTTTCTGAAATGCCCGCCAAAAATGCGCTGTGAACTGGGGGCCTCTGTCAGTTATGATTGAAACTGGAGTACCATGCAGTCGGACTATTTCTTTAATGTACAACTATGCATACTGCTCTGCGGAATCTGTCGTCTTTACTGGTAGGAAATGCACGGACTTTGTCAGTCGGTCTACAATAACCCAAATTGAATCATGTTTATGGTACATGCAAGGTATACCTACTAAGAAATCCATATTAATCATCTCCCACTTCCACTGTGGTATCTCTATATCTTGAGCTAGGCCACCAGGCCTCTGATGCTCGGCTTTGACTTGCTGGCAATTTAAACATTTAGCCACATGATCTGCTACTTGTTTCTTCATGCCTTTCCACTAATACAATTCTTTCAAATCTAGATACATTTTGGTAGCACCTAGGTGGATAGAATACCTTGAACTGTGAGCTTCCTCCATTATGACCTTCCTAAGACCACCTACATCAGGCACACATAACCGATCATTCAACTTCAAAACTCCATCACTTCCTAGAGTGAAAGCAGTGATTTTTTTATTTCTGACTCCTTTTAATTTCACTAAGTACGGATCTTCGTCTTGCTTAGCCTTAACATGTGCAACACGGGAGGATTGCGCTAAGGCATAAACAGTTATATCTCCTTCTTCGGTCTCGTCTAATCTAATTCCATCATTTGCTAGTTTTTGAATTTCTCGACCCAAAGGTCGCCTTTGTACTGCAAGATGGGCCAAGACACCCATTGACTTCCTACTAAGTGCATCGGCTACCACATTAGCTTTGCCCGAGTGATAAAGGATATTGATGTCATAATCTTTCAATAGCTCGAGCCACCTTCTCTGTCTCAAATTTAGTTCTTTTTGCTTGAAAATGTACTGGAGGCTTTTGTGATCGGTAAACACTTCAGAATGCTCGCCATAAAGGTAGTGTCGCCATATCTTTAATGCAAACACCACTACTGCAAGCTCCAAGTTGTGTGTGGGGTAGTTCTTTTCATGATTCTTTAACTTCCTGGAGGCATAAGCAATAACATTTCCATTTTGCATCAGAACACAGCCAAGGCCCACCCTGGAGGCATCACAATACATTGTGAACCCACCCGAACATGTCGGCAAGGTTAACAAGGTGCCGTGGTCAACCTCTTCTTTAACTCTTGAAAACTCTGCTCACAAGCGTCCAACCATTGGAACTTAACTTCTTTTTGAGTCAACTTAGTTAATGGAGCGGCAAGTGAGGAAAACCCCTCCACAAACCTTCTATAGTAGCCAGCTAACCCCAAGAAACTCCTGATTTCGGTTAACGTTGTCGGCCTAGGCCAATTCTTAACTGCTTCTGTCTTCTGAGGGGTTACTTTTATTCCTTCACTAGATACCACATGGCCTAAGAATTCCATTGACTACAACCAAAACTCACATTTTGAAAACTTGGCATAAAGCTCATTCTCCTTCAAGGTCTGCAAGGCTATTCTGGGGTGTTCTGCATGATCTTCCTTGCTCTTAGAGTACACCAAAATATCATCTATAAACACAATAATAAAGGTGTCCAGGAATGGCTTGAAAACTCTGTTCATGAGGTCCATGAATGCAGCTGGAGCATTTGTCAACCCGAAGGACATCACTAGAAATTCATAGTGCCCGTAGCGAGTTCTAAAGGCTGTTTTAGATATATCCTCTTTTCTGATTCTCAACTGATGGTATCCCGACCTCAAGTCTATTTTTGAAAAGTACTTTGCACCCTGAAGTTGATCAAATAAATCATCAATTCTTGGCAGTGGGTACTTGTTCTTAATGGTAACTTTATTCAACTGCCGATAGTCGACACACATTCTGAGAGACCCATCTTTCTTCTTGACAAACAGGACCGGGGCACCCCACGGTGAAACACTCGGCCTGATGAAGCCCTTGTCAAGAAGGTCTTTCAATTGTTCTCTCATCTCATTAAGTTCTGCTGGAGCCATCCTATAAGGAGGTATAGATATGGGCTGAGTGCCTGGCATGAGATCAATGCCAAAGTCTATGATTCTTTCAGGAGGAAGTCCGGGAAGGTCATCTGGGAAAACTTCTGGAAATTCTCTAACAACTGGCACTGACTGAAGAGCTGGTGGTTCTGATTCTGGATTAATAATATGGGCCAAATAGGCGAGACACCCCTTACCGATCATTCGTTGTGCCTTAAGGTAAGAAATAAACTTACCTACAAGCGATGCTGAACTACCCTTCCACTCTAAGACTTCTTCATTTGGAAATTGGAACCTGACTATCTTGGCATGACAATCTAACATGGCATAGCAGGAAGACAACCAATCCATACCCATGATCACATCAAAATCCACCATTTCTAACTCTATGAGATCGGCTTTGGTGTTGCGACCTTGGACTGAAACTATACAACCTCTATAGACTCTGGTGACTTTCACTGACTCGCCAACTGGAGTAGATACTAGGAATGGCTCACTAAGTTGTTCAGGTTCTAGGCCGAGGTTAATTGCAAAGTATGGAGTCACATATGAAAACGTTGAACCTGGATCCATTATGGCATAAGCATTATGTGAGCAGACTAAAAGTATACCTGTAATAACTTCTGCAGATGCCTCTGCACTCTGACGATCAAGTGTAGCAAACAAACGGGGTTGTCCCCCTCCCTGAGTAACTCGGTCTGCACCTCTGCCTGCTCCATGCCCGGTCTGATTATGAGAACCACGAGCCTGAGGTGGTGCAACTGCAGTAGCTGAGGAACTAGAAGGACGAGTTGATCCACCACTGAAATTACGTCGCAATTTTGGGCAGTTGGCCTTTATATGACCAGTGTCTCCACAATGGTAGAAACCATGAAACCCGAGCTTGCACTGACCTGAATGTTGCCGCTTACATGTTCCACAAATACCTTGGTGGTGTGAATGTTGCTCAATATGACTCTGGCTATGTGAGGATGATGTCCTAAAATTCTGATTCCGGCGATAATGATTTCCATAACTCTGAGTACGTCTGAAGGAAGACCCACCACCTGACTGATGACTGGACTGAGTTGGTGCTAATGACTCCTTATTAGAGGAATCCCTTCCACCTCCGCTAGATGTACCATTAAACCTGCCCGTTGTCTGGGATTTCTTGTTATGCCCCTTCTCTTCTCTCCTTTGTTGTCTGTCTTTTTCTAAGTGCTTGGCGAACCCCACAATATATGAGAAAGCTATCATTCCTACCGCTGCAGCTGATGTCGTATCCTTAATGTGGTAAGCCAATCCGCCAACAAACCTGCGAATCTTTTCTTTTTCTGTCTTAACCATGTGAGGGGCATGCTTAGCCAACCTTATGAATTCCGTGTAGTACTCTTGCACACTTTTATTCCCTTGCTTGAGCTGTTCGAACTCTGTAGCCTTAGCTTCCCTATCCTCTTCTGGATAAAATTAGCCATGAAGGCCTCTTCAAATTCTTCCCAAGTAGGCGGACCATCATCTTCATCTCTTTCATTTTCCCACATCTCAAACCAAGCGCCGGCCACATCCTTAAGCTGGTAAGCAGCCAACTCCACAGCTTCATCATCAAATGCTTTCATCACTCGGAGGGCTTTCTTGACACCCTCCAGCCACAACATCGGGTCTTCATCAACTATAGAACCATGGAACACTGGAGGACTCAACTTTAAAAATTTATTAACTCTTGAGGACTCAGAATTGTTCTGTCTATTTGATGGAGGCGGAATCTCATCTCTTCTCTCATTCTGGTTGGCCATAAAGGCTTTAAACATCTCCATAGCACTATTGACAACGTTAAACATCTGACCCACATCGGGAGATATAGTTTCCTGAGCCAGAGCTGCTGTTGGGGGAAGTACTGGATCCTGGGGTACTGGTTCATTATGCTCCACCCCTTTCTCATGTTCACCCCGGGGTACTTGAACCCCCTCTGTGGATTCACTCTTCCTTTTCTGGGTTGAAGCCTTTTTAGTTCTACCTTGGGCCACAATAGTAGCAAAAGTTTCTTGAGCAGCATCCTGAGTGTCGGTGTCAGAGTTGCGAGTACGAGCCATTTCTGCAAATTTTGGAGAAACGAATACATTAGATAATTTCTTAGAGGTAGGATCTACTACACGATCTAAAGTATGACAAAAATGAGATTTTTTTTCCTAAATGCTCGTAGCCTCCTATTTATAAGTATGGCGCGCTTCATACCCATAAACAAGACTCTACTAACACGGCTTCATAGACCCCTAAGACTCCATAAACCTGAGGCTCTGATACCAAGTTTGTCACGACCCATTTTCTGAACAAGCCGAGACCAGCACTCGATCACTAAACATGACCGAGCGAACCATCTCTGCTTATCAAACTTATTATAACTCCAAACTTTATATGCAACAAAGTAATATTCTAAACAAATACTTTTGATTAATTCAAATATTTGAATAAATCAACTCTAAAGCTTTATTTGTAGTAACTACTGAAATTTCTGCTAAGTTATTATAAAGTAACACCTGAATCTCAACCCAATGACTATGTCTATGAAGCCTCTACTGATAAACTGACGCACTGCTCATGACATGAGATTTCCTGGCCAGTTCTCTAAATAAACAAAGAAATAGTTAAATGAAAATGACTTTAAGAATACTCCACGAACAAAAGCGGAGCTCACCAATATCACTGGAAAGGAATGAAGTCCTAACTCGTAGCCTGCTCGCCTGCAAATCCAGTTCCTACGTTGTACCGCAGACCAACGTAGGTTCCCAAAAGAGAACGTCAGTACCATCCATCGTACTCAGTGAGTCTCAACAAGAGGGGGAAAAACTTTAATAACATATACATTACGAGCAAAGGTTCTAAATGCATGTAAAACATAAAGTTTATAAGAAAAATTCTAAAATAATTGCATAATAGCAATTTATGAATATTCTAAAAGGAATTTTTTTCTTTTTCTTTCTTAAAAAAAAATACTTCACTTTATACTTTGGGAGTTCCAACTATCCTGACTTAATTTTGTCTCAGTCACCGTGTGATCGGCACAGGTTCGATCCCAACCTGATCGAATAGGCCCAATCCACGAGGTGCCACTCGCTTCATGGTTCTCAGCGCTCATGTATCATACCTTAGCATGGCTAAGTAATTTCTCAGCAACGAGATCCTCGGCTCGTGTGCTCCCTACTTGGACACAAGTAGTTTCAGGAAGTCAGCACCTTGATCAGGACTCTCGGCCTGGACGATGACCCCTTCTCAGAATAAATGATACTCCCAAAAATCTTTTCTTTCTATAATTTCTTCTTGTGACCTTTCAAGTCTAAATCTTTTCTTTATAGAAAATCATGCACATGCCCATATTGATGTCCGTAAATGTAAAGCATGCCATAAGAATGAAAAAAAAACATATAAAAATATTACTAAAGATTCTTTCGTCTTCATAAATTTTCAGCATGAAAATAGCATATTAGAATAACACAAAAATCTGAAAATAAGAATAAAATAAACATATAAAAATATTTCTAAAGATTCTTTCTTCTTCATAAATTTTCACATATAATTCTCCACTGTCATTGAGCACTATTCTGAACATTTGGAGATGAAAACAGAAACAAAAAAAAAAAAAAAATTGGCACAACTTTCAATAGTATTAAGTTTTAGTAGTACTACGTAAACTATCAACAGCCATCTTTAATATGTTGATCATATATCCCTAGCTAGTAAAAACTATAACAGAAACATAAGAAAAATTCAAAATATATTGATAACTCATATACTAGTATTGTAGTACAGGTTTGTAACTTGATCTAAGAGCTAGCTTGGGATTAAACTACATTTAAAAATCTAAAAATTTAAGCACATATATCATAATAGATCATCTAAACTTTTGCTAGAACAATTCTAAGTTACTGGGTACTCACTCGCCCTAGTTAAATAAATATAAACTCTTTTAAGCAATTCATCAAACACCTTGTATACGTGCTTTTGTGAGTTAAACCACTTTAGTAAAGGGTTATATTCACTCACCTCAAAACTTCTAGAGCCAATACGTAAGCCCCTGTCCAATTGACACCAGTCAAACAATCGATTCTACAACAACCAGTGCATTGTAATTAATTTTTTTTTTAAAGTACTACACCTAAATATGAAATTTATTGTTGATATGGAGGAAGAAGGGAATTAGCTATTCAATTCTTACCTATTAATGCGTGATAATTTTCCGGTTGCCTCTTTTCGAGTGTGCTTCTACGTTCTTTAAGGCATTAAGCCTTTTTATTGCTTTATTTTAGTTGAATAAGGATTTTGTCCTTTTCTTTGCCCTTCTAATAAGAACTTTGTACGTCTCATTCCCCGAGGCTTTAAGCTTTGTTTTTTTTCTTTCTATGTTTTATTATTATTATTATTATAATTATTTTTCTTGTTATGTTTTCACTTAACTAATAATTAATGGTACCTACTTTTAAATATTACTAAATATTATTGATATTAAAATTACAAATATTCTCCTAATTGTATATCCAATTATTTATGTGTATATATATATATATATATATATATATATAGGCAAGATAAAAATAATAGTAATGATAATAATTCAGTTCTACAATTATCGCATCTTGAAACTTTTATAAATTTGAGGAGTGTTACAGTATTCTCATATATAATCTTATTACAAAGTATGTTATAAACTCTGTGATGATCATAGAATATTTGGTCCTGTCAAGTTCATATTTTTACATGCTTGTTAGTAGTCGAGGTTGGCGAGGTTGGCAAGCCTCGATAGGATTAGTACGGTAAGGTTAGCCCGGTTTTATGGGTAACAATACCGGTGCTATTGTCCCCCTTATTTGTACTTTTCCTAATTGTTATTTTTTTCTTTTCTGTTATTAATAAAAAAATTAGCCCTAGACACTCGTCTAGCGGATTACCAAAAAAAACTCTAAACCCTAAACCTCGGCTTAAAAAACCCCAAAAACCCCAACCGCTTCTTTCTCTCTGCCTTCTCTCTACTTTCTCTCTCTAACAGTGGCGTTTTTCTGAGCAAGGGCAGCCATGGCTGCTGCAATCTCTCCCCAGCCTTTGGTTGTGGGAGAGGTAAACCAAATAGCTAACAACACAACAACAATCCAAAGAGTTATGCTGATCAGGTTAGTTCAAAACAAGCCACAACTATAGATTTGGTTCCTGTGATGTCCATTCATGGTGAACCAACAATACAATTTTCAATGGAAGAAGTTAATCAATTCACAAGGGAAGAGGGGTTACATCAAGCTGTTGTAATGAAATTTTCATACGGAAAACCTGATTTACAGGAGCTTAGAAAAATTTTCTCAACACAATTTGATATTCAAGGATGTTGTAACATAGGGCTGCTGGAATTTCGGCATATCCTAGTGAGATTTGATATATTTAACGATTATGTTAAATTTTTATCAAGATCAACGGGATATATCAAGGCAAGAGGTGAAGATTTCTTTTTCAGAAATTTTCCATGGACTATAGTATTCAATCCCAAAGAAGAAACATCTATGGCAGTGATATGGATTTCTCTTCCAGGTCTTCCACCCAATTTCTTTGCTAAAAGATCCTTAATGTCAATTGCCTCTGCGTGTGGGAAATCTCTTGCTGTGGATAAAGCTACTCAAGATCGTACTCGTAAGTGCTGCTAGAGTAAAGGTCTTGCTGAATCTTTTAGATAAATATCCCAAAAGAGTTACGTTGGAAATTTTAGATAGAACGACTGGAAAATCTTGTGAATTTTTCCAGGAGGTTACCTATGATAATTTACCCAAGTATTGCTCTTTTTGTAAGCATCAAGAACATGAAGAAAGATCATGCCGCTTGATGAGAGACAAAGAACAAGATTCCGAGGAACTTGAACAAGGAAGAGGGGCAGAAAATGATAAAATCCATGTTGGTTTGGCTAATATTGAACAACTGAAAGGGGATGCTAGGGAATTTTTGAATGCTAAAAGAGCTGGGCAACTAGATGATTTACGAGCTGAAGATGTAATGCAAGTGGAAATGAACCAATCTGATGGTTTACAGAAGGTTAAGGAAACATTGCTATCGGATAACTTAGGTCATAAAGGAGATGAGTTTGATGGTGATATAGCAAAGCTTGATTTTCCGGCAATGGTGAGAAAGGAAGATGAAGGTGGCGACAATGGGAGTGTACAACAAATATTAGTCAAAAGTGCGGGCCATGGTGATCATGAAAAAGATAACCATAACGCAGCTGGAATTACAGCACAATTAACGCATCAGGATCTTGAATTTTCAACGTTAAAGGAAAAAAGTGGCAAAAGTTCTCAAAGGGAGCAAAATGTTGACAAAGTTGCGGGCCAGTTGTGTCATGTGATTGAACAGGAGGAGGCAGCTGGAAAAGAACCCTTTAATTATGGAAATGTGGGCTCTAGCAATAGTGAAGGCGTGATTGTGATAGCTGGAATTGAAACTAATACGGTTTCACAAGGAGTTCATGCAAATATTGCTAAACAATTAATTGATTCAGCTGGTGCGATGGGCCATCCCTTACGTTTGACTAAGCTACTTCATACAGCTGGAAAGGATACAAATAATGATGTGGGCTCAAGCTTAGTAAAAAGGGAAAGCAGTAACGTAGGAAAATTTCAAACACGCATGGATACTGTTGGCACACTCAATTTGTGTGTTCACACTGGTCGTAAAACGCATGGACACCAAAATGACGCAACTGGCTAAAGAGTTACAACTATGTTCGATCAAAATTTAGCTTCAATCCCTAACGTTTCAGCAGTTGAACAAGGGGAGAATTTAACAGGTGATATGGCTAATTTTTCTAATAAACAAAATGATACTGTGAAGGCATGGGGTGACATTTTTAATGTGCACCTGTTCATACAAATGCTACTGCTGATCGATATGATACTGCTAATGTCGATCGAGCTATATGTAGGAGTATCAAACAAGCTGCTACTAGGGAACATAAGGAACGAAACAATGGAGCTGATCGTGATACTGGAAAAAGCTGTGATAAAAAATTTTTGACAGCTGATCGTGGAGCTAATTTTGTAGCAAAGCCTACTGGTGCATTGAATAACACTGGTGATCGATGTACTCCTTCAACTACAGTAGATCATCGACCTAAGGTTGCAGTGGGTGAATTGTTTGGTGACGCAAATTGCGTAATGCCTGTGGAGTGTGCAAACGCTACAGGTCTTAGAGCATCAAAGGCTAATAGAGTTGAACTTCCTTCTATTAAGCCTACTATTGCATTGAATGACGCTGGTGATCGAGTAGATGCAGATGTTGCTAAAACTACTGTTGAACGAGCGACAAACGCCAAAGACTTGATGCTACATTGAGTTTCAATCGTGGAGGGGCCGTGAATATAACTACTGCAGCTGGAGTTCATATCACTGGACACCAAAATCCAAACATCAACATGCAATTGGTGACTTTGAATAAATCGGAAAAGGAAGGAAATAATGGCATCGCTGGAGTTGCTTTGAATACTTCACAACATGATATTCCTTCAAATGATGTTCTTGATCGATCTGGCAACATGTTACATGTCCAACCAACTGTATCCATAATGTCCTCAGCAACAAAAAAGGAAGGGGATGCTTACAAAAGGCGAGTTTTCGAAGCGGGCAATTTAGTTGACTTTCAAGAGATAATAACCTCTAAGTATAAGATATGGGCTAACCAATCAGAAGAGTATGAAGATAATGTAATGTTTTTGGAGGAAGAAGACACGCAAGAAATATGCTCGTTGATCACGCCCAATATATATCCTCTAAATAGGATTCTGCGGACGTTGCAAATAAAACCCAAGTATTAAGCTCAG
>MU670414.1:3773-34015 GCA_026770625.1 Nicotiana glauca
TTAAGGCTTTCTTCTTTGCTTATGAAACTTTACGGCACTAAAGTACGATTATAGGAGATACCATGAAAATTTTCATAAGCACTTTGTAGTGACATAATTGAGTGCTTATGAAACTTTACGGCACTTGTAAGCTACTAGAATAAAACTTTACAAACTAGAACGCACAAGTGGTTGATAGAAGTTGCATTTTGACGTTAACAACTTTTAACAAAAATAGTACTTCAGCAAAAGAGCAAAGCTGTCAAATATACAAATGTAGCTATTTTATAAGCAAAGAAGAAAGTCTTAAAAGCTATCAAATATACAACTGCAGCTAATTACATATCCAATAATTTTTATAAAAGTTTATCTCAGATGGTCTACAAAGTGTCTAATTGGCACATATGTGATTTAGTTGAAGGGTCTGATAGGAAAAACTCAATGTTTAAGTGCCCAAATGACAAAAAATGCTAAGTCTAAGGGCCCAATTATGTATTTGGCCCTCTTTAATTTACTCTTTCTTTTTCAGTTCTATTTCCAATAGAATTTATCGTTGTATATTTTGAAAAAAAAATAATTAATGTTAAACATATTTTTTACCTCAATAATATGCGTAAGATAATGTAATTATAACATACTCATCCCTCTGATCCACAATAAGTGACCAATTTGCTTTTAGCACGCCCATTAAGAAAATACTAAATTCTATACAAAAATACCAAATATGACTAAACTATCCTTAATTAAATATTTATTGTGAGAAGTAAGAAAACTTTTTAGGGATATGTACATAAGGGTAATTTTGTAAATATAAATTGAATCATTTCTTGATAATTATATAAACGGAAACTTATTTTGGATAAAAATAAAAAAGCAAATTGGTCACTTATTGTGGACCATATGGAGTATTTAAAATCATAATTTTTGTTGCTCTCCTAATCACACGTCAATGAAATTTAATTGATTATACTCGTAAATCCATCTTTTCTTTCTTTCTTGAAAACTTTGTGTAACGACCCGGCCGATCGTTTTGAGAATTAGCATCCCGTTCGGCGGCTTAAGGTCTCGAGCAACTTTGTATTATGTGTTATGTCTTGTGTGTGTGGCCAAGTTCAGTTTTCGGATGATTCGGGGTCAATTTGGAAGAAGAATTCTTGTTTTAGAAGCTTAAGCGGTAAGAGTTGACCGGAATTTGACTTTTATGTAAACGACTATGAAATGGCACTTTGATGATTCCAATAGTTTCATATTGTGATTTTGGACTTAGGTGTGTGTCCGGATTTAGATTTGGAGGTTCATAGGGTAATTTGAAGCATTTCGGCGAAAATTAAAAAGTTAAAGTTTTGGAAGGTTGAGAGGTTTGACCGAGAGTTGACTTTGGTAATATCGGGATCAGATTGTGAGTTTTGAAAGTTGGAAGATTTGGAATTTTGATAACTTTGATTCGTGGTACAATTCATAGTTCCGGCATTGTTTGATGTGATTTAAGGCCTCGAGTAGGTCTGTGTTGTGTTATGAAACTTCTTGGTATATACGGACAGGGTTGTGGCTCGTATGAGTTTCGGACAAGGTTCGAATCGTTTTGGAAATTTTGGTTAAGGCTGTGGTTGGGCAGTGTTCTGACATGTACCCGTATCTGCGGAGGTTTGATCGCAGATGCAGAGCCACTTCTGCGAAGTTTGTGTCATTTTTGAGATAATGGAGTCTGGGCGGAGTTCTGGTTCTGCGTTGGGGGATTGCAGGTACGATCATCGCATTTGCGTGTTATGGATCGCAGGTGCAAGGAAGGTCGCTTCTATGCTTGGTTGGACGCATCTTCGAAGGCGCATGTCACTACAAGTATTCTAACTTTTAGTTATGACTAAAGTCGATACAAACTCCACAAAAGTCACCAGTAAAGAGGTATAGCAGCGACACTTGAGTTGCTTCATGTACAATTGTTACTGAATATTTATTGACTACTATCGGAGGTCGCCACAAAAGCTATACATTAGTAACGACTGTCGTCGCCACAAATAGTAATTTAATATGCTACAAATAAGTTCTACCAAAATGACTTATGAGCAGGTCGTCACTAAAAACGACATTCAGTGGCGACTACTGTCGCTACAAAACATTATTAAGTCTCAGCAGCAACTTAGTCGCCACTAATGCATGTGCTTTGTTGCGATATTGGTTGCCACAGTTTCTATTTTGTTATTGTGACAAGTTCAGTCGCCACTAAAACATTTATTATTTCATAAGTCAGTATGCTAATACATTCCCAGTAACCTAATTTTAATAAATAAATTTCATTTATATTTTCTTCAACCCATTAACATGTTAATTGACAACTCAAAAGCAAACAATCAATTGATTAAACAGAATTGTAGAAACTTTTTATTGCTAAACAGTCAAAATACAAATAAGATATCCAAGTCTAATGCAAATAAGATATCCCTTACTTCACAGTACATTGTCATTGTACATAAACATAATACTAACAAATACAAAATGCCTTCGATCTACTTTGTCTTCAAACTCATCCAAGTCCTTGTCCACCTTAAATTTCTGTTGTTGAAGAACCTTGTCATCCACAACCAAAAATCACCAGTAAGCAATATGTTATATATCATTTCACCATCCTCAAAAATAATATATAATTATGACCATTACGACATATAATCAGTCTATATATAAAGCACGCATGGAGACCAATTACTAATTCACGCCAGCTCTCTTTATGATCGGTATCCTTCAAAATATTCTTAATCTCCCTAGTTAGAGTGATTAAACTACCTTGAGAACATTAGTGATAATGAGACTTAGATAAGAGGCTTTTGGTGTTCCAGTATTGACAATATGATGTCCCAATCTCGTTTTTCTGAAAATACTAGGGACTAAGGAAACTTTAGGAAATTTGCGGAACTTGCAAATGAGCAAACGTTTCCTAATTGTAAAGACAATAATCTCCCTCATAGTGGTATTATTGGCAAATGAGGCAGATTTCCACGGAACTGCAATAGCGAAAACGAAAATGAAACATTCATATTCCAATTTTGCAAAGAGTAGAACTTCTTGATGGCTCAATGAACTCCTGCTGTAAGTGACACGGTTTATACTATGCAGAAACGGAGGGCACTTCCAATGGGCATGCCAAGGATACACTTGAAAGTGCTCTTGTTGAGGCACAGTCTCGGATTGAGAAGGAGGCACAAGACCTAGAGATAGCCGTCTCCGATGTGGCTATCGTGGTATACTCATACATGAAATCAAGTGCTAAATTTTTCAAGTTATGTACTGAAAGAGGCAAGAAGTATAAATTATGCTTTGCCAAATATTTGATAATTCAACTAAAAGAATAGAACACGTATCTGGGATAGATATACATCATGTTGGTTGAGATTCCCGATAACACCATAAACTTTATTCAACAAATTAAACTTACTTCAAATAGAATTAATATTTTACATTTAGCCTATTGCTAGAACCATGCATTTTTGTTGTTGCTAACTACAAAGACATTTGCTATGTTGGATAAAAATAACCTAGTAGTTCAAACATAAAAGTAGGAGCATAGATGACAATATAAAATTTGAAACAAGTTCACAGACATTGTTAACTCTAGATTACCAGACTAAGTATGGCTAATAAAACTAAATTTTCCCCCTATAACAAGAATATTATAAGGATCCAAAATGTATGAACAATTAACTGCCTATATTTGAAGTACATGCATTTGCTGACTTTGAGTACATTCTTCCCCATATCACTGGTATATGTTATATACCTACTTTTCCATAAGCCAAAGCATTTGTTCTTTAGCAGCATTCTTCCAAAGCAATAAGACATTCTCACAAAAGATAAGTAAATAGAGATGGCTTAAAATATAATCTAGTGTTTACTTGAGTACTAAATGATTAGATAACATCTTTTTATACTTGAGACCTAATTAAAGAAGATAAGATTTTATTTATTATAGGATCTAAATTTTTTCTTGTTCAGTAACTAAACTTTCAGTACCTCGGTCACTGCTGTAGTTTGTCGAATGCGAGATGCGTATTTCGGTAACTAAACTTTCAGAAATCACATGACATCAAGGTGACTTCCCAAGCATATATAGGTGAAAGTATTCAGGGCATTTATCGATCCTTCAGCCAGAGTTGACAGATACACGTGCATAAACATAGAAGCTATGATCACAAATTCCATAATACCGAGTAAATGAATCAATATTAAAACATGGACACAAATGTAGATACAATCAGCTCAAATGCTCTTAAGAACTAAGAAGAGAAGCAACTTAAGTAACCGAAAAATTCTTGAAAAGGTAGATGTAAAGTGCATATTGTACCTGACACACTTGTCATATTGTTAAAGCTCCCACGCTTACTACTACAATACTTATGAAATAAAAGATAATATTGATATCAATGAATATATTGAGACTAATGCTTTGTCGCGTCACACTCAGGAGATAGATCTCTACTGCACATACTGAAATTAGTACACTTTGCACCATTTATATATTGATCCTCTTTCTTTGTACAGTTAACATTCTCAAGCATTTTTAATTTCTAAACATAATTTTTGTTCGAGTATCAGGCAACTATGATCTACTTTGGATATGGTATATGTATTACAACTAATATATTTAGAGAAATACCAAATCATTAGCCTCTGCAGCTGTTATTATTGTTATGGCAATTTTAAGACTCCAACAAAAGGAACAAAGTGACCAGAAGAAAAACTTTATCTCTGGTGCACATGGTTCAAAAATTTCAACCACCAGACTGTAATAAAGAGGTTCGTTTTCTTTAGTGGTATTCCACCTATCATTCATCTTAGGAATTCAAACTATAATTGTTTACGGTAAAAATTGTATTCTAAAAATATGTGATCTATTCCCGAGCTAGTTTGCTAGGACAATTAGTGCTAAAGCGTGAGGTAAAATGATATAAATTGAGTTAAGCAAAGCAGTAATCGAACCAGTAGGGGGTTGTTGCCCGGGCGTAAAGCCAGCCAGTAGATACCTCGGGGCCGAGGTTTGAGCCTATCTCGAGCTATCGAGGGTAGTCGGGAAGGGGATAATAGGTAAAAATGTAGCTAAGCAAGGCTCTATATCACCAATATTGAGCAAAGTAACGAAGAACAAATGAGAAAGTGATAAAGTGCTAAGGCGACCTCGAGGTCGATGATGATAGACAATTTAGAAGAAAGAGAGAGATATATTATTGCATTTGTGGAGAAGTGGAGCAACATCTGTCCCCTTTACAAAGAGGCAGGGATCCTCTTTATATAGGCGGGGGATTCCTTACAATATAAAACGTGTTAAATAGCGATAGTACAGAGATAGCTTGGCTAAATTTAACTCCTCAAAATAGACCTCAGGTAGGCCGACCCTGTCAGGTCGAATCGCGTGCCTTGGGAGCCTCCCCGTTGCTTGCCGTGGTCCGCCACAATAGTCGGAGTAAAATCAACTCTTAGGCGAACCTCGAGGATGGGCTCCGGCCTTGGCTCCGAACTTCAAGGGGTATGACCGCGAGATGATCTTTCGATGGAGAATTCAAGCTCTCGGATTCACCGGACACAGATAGTCTTCGTGTTTCTTAGAGCGAAAGGCGACGGGGAGTGATGAGAAAGGATCTGAACTCCTACTTCCTTCGGCTTTCTTGAGAACGGTTGCGGGCTGTCAAGGTGTGCCGTGGGCGCTGTTACTACGGATTCTATTATTGACTGCGATAGTTGGCTCTCTTTAATGTACCCACGATGCCCTTATAAAAGCTTGCTTCTTCCCATCCGGATCCCATTCAGAACCTTTCTGTAAAGTCCGTTTTTCCTCTTTTCCTTGCTTTCTTCCTAGGAGCACGACCTTCTCTTCTTTCCTCTTTTCTTGGGCCTTTTCAAGGATGGCGAACATTTCTACTGCTGCTTCACATGAGATGGTAGGCTCATCCTCTTCGTTCTTCTCTCAAGGTGAAGTGATGGCTCCTCCCCGTGTCAAGGAATGCGTCCCGGGATCCTTCGTGATGACTTCAAATTTCAGGGTCGAGAGACCCTCCTCGAAATCAGGATGTCGCGAACCGGTAACTCGATATATCAGCTCCATAATAGATAAAGGGAGAATGAAAGCCGATTGTTGTTGGGGGGATGCCGTGCTCGTGGAGATTCCTGCTCGGGATGAAGACATTACGGCTTATAGGGCTGGCTTTCTGAGCGTGTATACCTACCCATTTACTTTAGGACTAGAGGGGCCGTCTTTGCCCCTGATAGACCCCGTGGTTCTCAATTTCTGCAGGAGTTATCAGGTAACTCTAGGTCAGATCCATCCTTCATTCTGGTGTGTGGTTTATATGATCAGGCATTATTCGAGCATGATAGAGGGGATGCCCTTCACTTTGAATCACCTGATCCAGATGTACAACCCTCTCCTCCTTTGCGGAGGCTTAATCAAGCTTCATCGTCGAGCCCCGAGATCTCTTTTCGCCTATACAGAGGAGTTTGAGGATGACGGGTGGTTGGGTCGATTTGTCTGAGTGAGGACGTCTGATTTGATCCCAATGGAAGGGATGTCGTTTCCTGGAAAATAGAACTCGTGCGTAAGTAGATGCATGGCTTCTACTTCCCTTTGATGATTTCTCCTTGTGTTCCTGAATCTGTCGTTTCTTCTATGTCTTTTCAGCCACAACGGTCTATCCTGGAGCAGTGCCGGATCTGCGATATTGGGTCGGTCGTTTATACTTGGCTTGCCCGTATAATGATCGTGCATGGCGGGATCTATCCCGAGCCCGATGGGAGGCGAAAGATCATGGTAAGTCCCGAGTTCTCGGTGTATCCGCGCACTCTAGTGCAGTTTGCCACTGGCGGCTTTTTTTCTATGCATTTAATCCTATACCTATGTAAGCCTGGGAGGGGTCTTACTGATAAAGGAAGCGTTGCCCGCCGGAAGGGATATCCAAATGCTTGGCTAGGAGAAGAAAAGGCAAAGGGATGCTCCGACCGATCCGCCGGAGTCGAAAAGGACCAAAGTGGAAGAGCCCAAGGTTGACTTATCAATTCCGGCTTCAGATGCGGCAGGAAATCCTCGTGCTGAAGGTGAGGGAGAAAACAGCCTTTTAGCATCCTTCGAAGATTGTTCAGGACCGGTTACTCCTCGGATCGAGGAGATAAATGCCTTCGGACAGGAGTCTGATGCTGACGCGACCCGTTTTCATAGTGGCGAGGCAACGGATGGGGTATCGAGTACTGGTTTCGACTCAGTAGGTGGCCGGAGCCCTTCTCGTGCTGGGATGTCTTTAGCAGGCGATTTGAAGGAGCTTCGATCAGGGACCCGGAATGAACAGGGGTCGGACATTCAAACTGATCGCGTTGGCTCGTTGGGTGTCATTGATTCCCCAAAGAGGGGATCACTTCAATCTCCCGGAGTGCGAGACGAGCTTTGTAAGGATCTTCCTGAGGCGGGTGCACTGGTCGAAGGGGGAGACGTACTTGGGGGACCGGCGATCATTCTTGAGGGTAGCTCCGGGGTCAACGCTTCCTCTATTTTGGGCGAGATGGGCCAGCTTTGTGAGCGGGTAAACCCCTTCATCCTCTTTCTGTTGCTTCGGGCCGTTCTGATCTTTATTTCCTTAACCTTTTTATGCGCTTTCAGGCCGAAGCACTTTACAGACAAGCCCTTACCCAGTATCAGGACGAGGTGAGCCGCCGCGAAGGTAAAGAAAGTCATTTTAACCGAACAGGTTATTCATCCTTTGTTCTTGCTACTTTTTGAGTTTCCGCGGGAGTCTATTGCTTTTAACCCCTTGGGCCCTAACTCATGCAGTTTGAGAGGGAGACGCTTTCACTGAGAAGGGAGCTTCGGGCCAAGGATGCTGAAATCCTCAAGCTCAGATGCCGCGTGGATGAGGTAACTTCTGAGAGGGACAGCCTTACGAGGAGGGTCACCTCGATTGAGCATCAGCTTCAGGATGCGACGTAAGATAGTGGCAAGTACAAGGATCTCTGTTACGGGTTGGTGGCCGCACTGCTTCGGATTAGAGCTGAGTCCAAGGCGCTTGTATCTTTACATGGAAGAGGAGTTGTCACTGAAGATTCTTGTACGGAGAGGGCCTTTGAAGGGGCAGGCCCGACTTTACCTCGAGCCGCAGACTGTGCATGGCCGGACCTTCAAAGGTTAACCACCGAGGGCGCATTGGAAGGCAACTCAAGCAGTGTTAAAAGTGGGGGCGGATCTCCGGAGAGAGGGGACGCCATTGAGAAGGGACCGTTGGGGGATTTGTAGGCACCTTAATGCAACTTTTTGAGGCCGTCGGTTTGCTAGTAGGCTTAAGTTATGTTGTTTTTTCCCCGTTGTTTTCTCTGCCTGTATATGGTGCTTTTATTTTGGCATATGTAGAAGGAGAAAATCTCGTGAATTTATTCCCCTTGTCGGCAAGAGCTTTGAATCTGCAGTGTAGCTTCGTGGCCCGTTCGGGCTAGTTGATGTGGCCTCCATCGAAGTGGCCGCGGGGGTCTTGCGCCTCCAGACATTTGCTGTTTTTTCAATTATTTGGGGATCCAGTCTCCGAGTCGCATTGCGATACAAGCTGTAATCGATACCTAAGTTTCCATGAATCCCTGATCGGCGACGATGGCATTTTTGCCACGCCTTCGGGCATTTTGCAATTTTCCCGGAGCCAGTCTCCGAGTCGGGGATCCAACTTGAGCTTAATATACTCTTGAGTTCTTCTTGTTTGGGTTGGAGATAATAGCCTTTATGCTGTGCCCTTAGGCGTGTTATAATTTTTGGGTCCAGTCTCTGAGTCGCATTGCGACTCAAGCTATAATCGACCCGCAAATCGTTCGTAATTTTCTGGCCGGTGATAGTGGCATTTATGCCGTGTCCATAGGCGTATTATAATTTTTGGGTCCAGACTCCGAGTCGGGTTGCGACTCGAGCTGTAATTGACCCTCAAATCTTCCGTAATTTTCTGGTCGATGATAGTGGCGTTTATGTCGTGCCCATAGGCGTGTTATAATTTTTGGGACCAATCTCCGAGCCGGGTTGCGACTCGAGCTATAATCGACCCTTAAATCTTCCATAATTTTCCGGTCGAAGATAGTGGTATTTATGTCATGCCCATAGGCGTGTTATAATTTTTGGGTCCAGTCTCCGAGCCGCGTTGCGACTCGAGCTGTAACTAACCCTCAAATCTCATTGAGTTTCCAGCCGGTGATGATGACCTTTCTGTCGTTTGGTCATTGAGACCTTTTAGTATGAGGCTCGGAGGCTTTTCTTAGTTAACTATTTTGGATCCGGTCTCCGAATCGGGTTACAATTCGAGCTCTCTTTAATCCTCAAGTTGTCAATTTTCAAGCTGGCGACAATGGCTCTTACACTGTATGGTCGTAGAGACCTTTTGGTATAAGGCTCGGAGGCTTGCTTAGCTGGCGACAATGGCTCTTACGCTGTTTGGTCGTAGAGACCTTTTGATATGAGGCCCATAGGCTTTTTGTAGGCTTTGTTTCCTCTCGTTAAGGTCTTTTTGAATATTTTTGCCTGACCCATCGTCGGTTCTGAAAGAACCTCGATTTCAAGTCGTAGCCGGTGATATTTTGAGCACCTCGTAAGGTTCATAGCTCATAGGTCGAGTAGATCGATGCTTTTGCGATTTCGGAGCCGACATAGTCGGGACTCATTTTTTGCCTGTTGAGGGAAGCTTGTTTTTTAACTGGTTCTTTCTGAAGTATATTCGGAGGATTTTTTAGCGACAGTCGGGCATCCCCGAGTCGCGTTATTTGGGTTGTATAAGCCGTTTTGACCGGATTCATATGTGTTTGGCCGGGGCCATTTTTGATCCCGAGAGGCAGTTTTAGGCGTCTACACCGAGGGTATGCCTTTTAGGGATTCTTACAAATGCGACGTGTAGCCTAAACTAAGGGATTTTTCATGCCTATTGAGGTCTTACAGTTTATGGAGAATAGATCTGGTTATACCGAGGCTACCCGCTAGGGTCTTATAATTTCAGATTTTCTAGTGCATGGCGATTAGCGATAACGTTTTCGAGTCACCGAGTTTTGCTTAAGCTTGAAAACAACTATTTGTGAACCCGGAGTTGTATTGTAAGGGTTTTTTGAGCCCGAAACTCCGACCCTGGGGTGGAATGGGTGCTGGATCGTTTTAAGTCTCCGAGTATCTCGGGACGTATTTGATGTAGATGCTTTTGTCACGAATATGCAAAAAATAACCTTGTTCGAAGTAATAAACAACAAAAGATATTCTTTATTGATTAGCATAAATATAGACCGTAGATACATACTGCCATGTTGCTGCGAGCTTGGCCCGCGTGGGTATGGCTCTTCGGGTTGTTTGGCCCGGTGCGTTGCCTCCTGTCAGAGTGTCGTTCATCATTTTTTCTGAAGTTGGGCTGGTTGTAAAGGAAATCCTGTCGGTCCGGATGGTGCGACCACCGCCTTGTTGAAAAATCCAGTTGATTCGGTACGGCCCTTCCCAATTCTGGCCCAGCTTTCCTTTATTCGGGTTTCGGGTGTTCAGAGTAACCTTCCTTAGGACCAAGTCTCCGATTTCAAAATATCGGAGGTCCGTCCTCCTGTTGTAGTACCTTTCGGTTTTTTTGCTTCTGGGCGGCCATTCGGACTAGTGAGACCTCCCGTCTTTCATCGAGTAGTTCGAGGGCCATTGCCATGGCCTCGTGATTGGACTTCTTGCTGGCGTGCTGAAATCTGGCGCTTGGTCCTCTGACCTCTACTGGTATTAGTGCTTCAGCACCATATACTAGAGAGAAAGGTGTTTCCCCCGTGCTCGATTTTGGGGTCGTATGGTATGCCCACAGTACTTCGGGCAGCATTTCTCGCCACTTCCCTTTTGCGCTTTCCAATTTTTTCTTCAGGTTTTGAATGATGCTTTTATTCATTGATTTGGCCTGGCCATTTGCACATGGATGGTATGGCGTTGAAAGGATTCTTACTTTGTCACCTTGCTCCTGATGAATTGCCTCCCGTTGTCGCATGTTATTTCGGACGGGATCCTGAACCGACATATGACATGTTCCCATATAAAGTTGATAACTTCCTTCTCTCTTATTTTTTCGAAGGCCTATGCTTCCACCCATTTCGAAAAGTAATCAGTCATAAACAAAATGAACTGAGCTTTACCTGGTGCTGTTGGCAAAGGGCCAACGATGTCCATTCCCCATTTCATAAATGACCACAACGATAAAACGGAGTGTGGCTGTTCTCCAAGTTGGTGAATCATGGGGGCAAATCTGTGACATTTGTCGCACCTCCAAACGAACTCCTTGGTGTCTTTTTCCATGCTATCCCAGTAATAACCTGCTCTGATCACCTTCCGGACTAGGAAGTCTGCCCCAGAATGGTTTCCGCAGGTGCCCTCGTAGATCGCCTGGAGCACATAGTCCATGTCGCCTGATCCTAGGCATACTGCTAGGGGTCCGTCAAACGTTCTCCTGTACAGGGCCCCATTTTCGTCGAGCGATAACCGAGCCGCTTTAGTTCGCAAGGCCCTCGATTCTTTTGGATCGGCAGGCAGTTTCCCGTCCTTTAGATAAACGATGTATTTGTTCCTCCAATCCCATGTCAAGCAGGTAGAGTGGATTTCTGTATGATCTTCCTCGACCACAGATTTGATTAATTGGACAACGGCTCCGGGGAGCATATCTTCCTCCCCAGCGGACAACCCTAGGTTGGCTAGGGCATCGGTCTGGCTGTTCTACTCTCGAAGCACATGGTCTAAGGTCCATTCTTTGAAGCGGCGCAACGTGACTTGGATCCTATCCAGATACCTCTTCATCCTGTCTTCTCGGGCTTCGTAGCTCCGGTTCACTTGACTTACCAAGAGGAGCGAATCGCATTTTGCCTCAATGACCTCAGCTCCCAAGCCTTTGGCCAATTCCAAACCTGCAATCATAGCCTCATACTCAGCCTCGTTATTAGTTAGCTTTGCGGTTTTATGGACTATCAGATTACGCCGCCGACGGGCAGCTTTAGGACTATACCAAGTCCGAATCCTCTGACGTTTGTGGCACCGTCCGTGAATAGGGTCCATACCCCAGAGGACATGCCTGATTTAAGTAAAAGCTCATTTTCTACCTCGGAAATAAGGGATGCGAAAAGTCGGCCACGAAATCCGCCATGATTTGGGATTTGATGGCCGTCAAAGGTTGATACTCAATATCATATCCTCCAAGTTCAATGGCCCATTTGGCCGGTCGACCCGATAACTATGTTTGTGAAGTATGCTCCGGAGAGGGTAAGTTGATAAGATGCAAATGCGGTGGCACTGAAAGCAAGGCTTCATCTTGCGCGAGGTGCTTATCAGTGCGAGCGCCAATTTTTCTAGATGGGGGTATTGGGTTTCGGCGTCCCCGAAGGTTCGGCTTACATAATACACTGAAAATTGTGTACTTTGCTCTTCACGGACTAAAACACCGCTTACCGTTATTTAAAACACAGCCAGGTACAGGTACAGTGTTTCATCCTCTTTGGGTGTGTGCAGCAAAGGCAAGCTAGATAGGTACCGTTTCAGTTCTTCCAGGGCATGTTGGCACTCCGGAGTCCATTCAAAGTTTCTCCTTCTTTTGAGTAGGGTGAAGAAGTGATGGCTCTTGTCTGACGACCTTGATATGAACCTGCCCAAGGCCGCGATCCGTCCCGTCAGCCGTTGGATGGCTTTAACATTGTTTGTCGTTGTGATTTCTTCGATGGACCTTATTTTGTCAGGGTTGATCTCGACCCCCCTGTTTGAGACCATGAAGCCTAGAAATTTTTCCAAGCCTACTCCGAAGGCACACTTTTTGGGATTGAGCTTCATGTTATAGCTTCTGAGGATGTCAATTTCCTGCAAATGGGCCAGATGATCCTCTACGCGTAGGGATTTAACTAACATATCGTCAATGTATACTTCCATTGATTTTCTTATTTGGTGCTCGAACATCTTATTAACTAGGCGTTGGTACGTTGCTCCTACATTTTTTTAGCCCGAAGGGCATCACGTTATAGCAATATGTACCATACTTCGTGATGAGTTAGGTCTTTTCTCTATCCTCGGGGTTCATCTTAATCTGATTGTACCCTGAGTAAGCATCGAGGAGGGTGAGGGTCTCATGGCCGGCCATGGCATCGATTAGACGATCGATGTTGGGCAGCGGGAAATAATCTTTGGGGCATGCTTTGTTTAAATCCTTATAATCTATGCACATTCTTCGCTTATTCCCCCTTTTTGGCACTACCACTATGTTAGCTAGCCATTCGGGGTACTTTACCTCCCTGATAGATTCGATTTTAAGGAGTTCCGTTACCTCCTCTTTGATGAAGGCATGTTTTACCTCGGACTGCGGTCTCCTCTTCTACTTCATGGGTTTGAATTTGGGGTCGACACTCAGTCAGTGGGAGGTTATTTCCGCCGGGATACCTGTCATGTCCAAGTGAGACCAGGAAAAACAGTCAATATTGTTACTATAGAATTGAATAAACCCTGTCCTGAGTTCAGGGGTCAACCCTGTTCCCAGGTATACCTTGCGATCCGGAAGGTTATCGATCAGAACGACCTGCTCCAATTCTTCGATCATCGATTTGGTTGCATTCGATTCTTCGGGGGCGACAAAGGTTCGGGGGGCGAAGAAATCTTCCTTGTCATCTCCAAGGGTCTGCATGCTTTTTTCCTCGCTTGAGGCCGAGTGTATGGGGGTCGGCGCCTCATGGTGGACCGTGAACATTTCTCTTGCTGCCCGTTGTTCTCCATGTATTGTCGTAATGCCATTTCTTGTGGGGAATCTCACCACCTGGTGCAAGGTCGAAGGCACTGCCCTCATATTGTGTATCCAAGGCCTACCAAGCAAAGCGTTGTACCTCATGTTGCCATCAATGACCTGAAATTTGGTGCTTTAGGTTATGCTAGACGTGTTGATCGGGAGGGTGATTTCTCCTTTTGTTTCTTTCCCGGTCATGTTGAAACCATGGAGGATTTGAGGAATGGGGTTAATTTGACAGAGCAACCCCAGATGTTCTATTACTTCTGACCTAATCATGTTGGCCGAGCTGCCCGGGTCCACGAGCACGCGCTTTATCCTCGTGTCATTCAAGAGAAACAAGATCACCAGCGCGTCATTACACGGTTCCCCTATGGCCTCGAGGTCCTCCTCGGTAAATATGAGGGTTTTTTCAGGTAAGCGCTTTCAGGTCGGTGCTTCTGTAGTGGATGTTTTTATTCGCTTGGACATGGGCCCTTGGAGATCGTTAGCCCCTCCGATAATCATGTGGATATCATGTTGGGAAGCCCTCTTCTTCGCTCGAATTGAACCCGGGGGTGCGCCGAACTCCGGGTTGATCAGGTCCACTCCCCTGTCGCTTTTGAGTTCTCTGTTTCCCATTTTACCAATCGAGCAGGGTATCCAGTCGTGAAAGAGGATATCTCAGGCAAGAAGAACTGTGAAAGATATCGTGTGTCCGAGTGACGAAACTAGCAAGAAAATAATCACTATTATTTTTATCCCTACGGTGGGTGCCTAACTATTTACCCTGAAAAGGGTAACAACAATTAAATTTGTAAATGGGATTCTAAAAATACGTGATATATTCCCGAGATACTTTTTGTTAGGGCAGTTAGTGCTAAAGCGTGAGGTAAAATGATAAAAATTGAGTTAAGCAAAGCAGTAATCGAACCGGTAGGGGGTTGTTGCCTGGGCGTAAAGCCAGCCAGTAGATACCTCAAGGCTGAGGTTTGAGCCTATCACGAGCTATCAAGGGTAGTCGGGAAGGAGATAACAGGTAAAAATGTAGCTAAGCAAGGCCCTATATCACCAATATTGAGCAAAGTAACAAAGAACAAATGAGAAAGCAATAAAGTGCTAAGGCGACCTCGAGGTCGATGAAGATAGACAATTTAGAAGAAAAAGAGAGAGAGAGATATTATTGCATTTGTGGAGAAGTGGAGCAACATCAGTCCCCTTTACAGAGAGGCGGGGATCCTCTTTATATAGGCAGGTGATTCCTTACAATATAAAACGTGTTAAATAGCGATAGTACAGAGATAGCTTGGCTAGATTTAACACCTCAGAATAGACCTCAGGTAGACCGACCCTGTCAGATCAAATCGCGTGCCTTGGGAGCCTCCACTTTGCTTGCCGTGGTCCGCCGCAATAGTCGGAGCAAAATCAACTCATAGGCGAACCGCGAGGATGGGCTCAGGCTTTGGCTCCGAACTCCGAGGGGTATGACTGCGAGATGATCTTTCGAAGGAGAATTCGGGCTCCCGGATTCACCGGACACAACAACTCCTCCTTCTCTCAATGATTATTTAATCTCTACTCAAGTTAGTACTAATCATACTTTCAAGAATCATGAGTTCATTGCAATTAGTCAATTACCCAAACTTTTCGCCCGTCATATGTCCTCGTAACCACACGAGAAATTCTCTATGCAACAAAAGCCACACAAAACGTAAGACAACACTCTTTATTTTTTCCAAACTAAAAATAAAAATAAAAATTGAAACAAAAAAAATAGAATGAGTTAAGAAAAGAAATCAAGAAGTTACTTTCAAACAATCTGTAATTCGCAAGAGAATAATACAAATACAATGTGCAATTAACAGACAATAACACAACTTAAAATCGTGTTTAATTAAATCTAAATTTAAATAAAAGAACAAAAAGTACATAAGATGAAACATCATAATAATTCAATTCATTAAAAGATCCAATCTTACCTTAAATTTCGCTTCAAATGACTTTCAATGGAATTCCTTTTGGAAAAATATGCGTATAGAAGTCTCAAGACCCTAAAAGGGGTTAGTGAATTCTCTTCTTTACGGAGAAATAAAGCACATCCTTCATACGGATCTTTCAAATACATGGCACATAGAATCATCCCAATTTCTTCTAAACCTTTTTAGCGTGGTCACGTCATTCAACTCTGAGTCCTTCACAACCACAACTTGATAGAGAGAGGGGTGAAGGCTGAATAGTGCACACATCTAATAGTAATAGTATTGGGAGAGTGGAAAAGGGGATTTGGGAAAATAGGGGTTTTGAGTTGGCTAGGGTTTTGGGGAGAATGGGGAAGCAGACTTGGGAAAACAAGGGAAACAAAGAAAGTGAAGGTTGTGAGTGTTTATGCGTATTTTTTTTAGTTTAAGAAATATAATCCAAAATAAAAAGGTTAGCAATAGGGGTGTGAATGGATATTTAAAAACCGATTAAACTGACCGAATCGTACAGTACTGAACCTATTTTTAGGTTTCTTTTAAAGAAACTGTAGGCTTTTATATAGATCTATAACCATACCGATAATTAGGGTAGGTTTTTTATTTAATAAAAATGAACCGAAAAAATACCAACCGTACCGAATAAATTTTATACGTGGAAAGTATATTTATATAGTAAGTTTAAAACGAATAAAGTATTATAGTTTTCATTGGGTCTTGAAATTATGAAAATTGTTACAATCAAACAAGTAATTAAACTCAAAATACTAGTTCCTAAAATCTATTATGTTACTTATACTTAAACTAAGTTATTTCAAGTATTTTTATTAGCAAGACACAAAGCGTTCTAACGATTATGAGTAGAAAAATACAACGTATTGAATATATTTCCTTTTATATAATTTAGATTTATCTTTTTGAATATTTAATATAAATTTTATTCCTGAGTCCCGGCTTGGTTAATATCTTTTCACTCGTGTGATTTATATTTTCTTTGCTTTTACTTGGTTTCTTTTATGTTGCTATCGAATAGTTTATGGATATATACTCTAGCCATCTTTCGTGTTCTTTTAATTCATCACACTTTAAATAGAAAAAATATCCAGAAAGTTTTGGTAAGTCCTGTAAATGTACATATGTTATTGCACTCTACTTCTACTAGTGAATTTTACATGATATTTAAAAAAATAATAAAAATTAACCAAACCGTACCGATACCGAAGTGAAACCGACATGATTGGGACGGTTTTAAAAAGTCTAATTTTGGTTATACATAATAGGATAACCGAAAAATTGGTATGGTAAATTTTTTTATAAAATAATCGTCTGAACCGAACCATTGACACCCCTAGTTAGCAATAGTAGCGACTTCTTCGCTGGAAATAAAATATCGTGGCGAGTATTTAAAGATCGAGACAAATCGTTTTTTAGCCAAATTTTGAAATATAAACTTAGTAACTACTAGAGGCAACCTCGGTAAAGTCGCCACTAAAACATGGCCTTTCTCAGGCGATAGTGAAGGTCGCTACTAAATTTATAATATTTAGTGGCGACCTATCCACGTCGCCACTAAAACCAGTATTTTTGTGGCAACAAAAAGCATCTCCACTAAAGGTCGTCACTAAAATCTAATTTCTTGTAGTGTGTGCAACCCTCTTTTGTGCAGGTGAGCATTTTGGTCCAACCAGTTTGTACTGCATATGCGGAGTTTTGCTTGCAAATGCTAGAGCGTAGATGCACTTCCAGTCCGCAAATGCGAAATCTCTGGCAGAGAGGTTTATATTTGAGGGTTTGCCCAGTTTCTTCATATTTGAGTTGTAGACCTTGATTTTGGGAGATTTTTCGTGGGTTCTGCAAGAAATTCATTGCAGTAAGTGTTCTCTACCCGAATCTTATTATATTTCATAAATTCAATGCTATTTTCATCATTTAATTAGTGAATTAATTTGGAAATTTGGGAAAACTTTGTAAAATCTTTTAAAATCTAAAATGATGATTTGAAGGATGAATTGATGTTGGAAATCGATAATTTTGGTATGATTGAACTCGTATCTGAATGTGTGTTCGGGTTTTATAAATTTTACCGGGTTCTGAGGTGCGGGCCCGGGGGTTGACCTTTTAGTCTTGTTAAAGATTGAAGCTTTATTATCCGAAATTATTTCCTATGAGTTTTATTTATGATTTGAAGTTATTTTGGCTAGATTTGAGTCGTCCGCAGGTTTTTTTGCTCGAGAAGGTCATTTTAGAGTAATGGTCTAGTTTCTTTGAGGTAAGTATCACTTAGGGGGAACTACCACTTAGGATTTGAACTTTGTGTGGGGGAACTGCAACTTACGATTTGAGTCTTTGTTGCTAAATGTGTTATGTGAAGGCCGAGTACACGAGGTGACGAGTACGTGCTCAGACTTATATATGGAAATTTGACCTTTCAGTGCTCTTAGGTTCTCATGTTTATTAGATATGAAGTTGTTTTGTCAAGTTAAATTACCCATTTACTAAATTCACCATTATGTGTCTTAATTAGAATTAAATGCTTCATGCTCTACCCTTATTTCTGATTAAACTCTTGCGTGCCTTAACTAAAGTTGTTGCCTCTTTTATTGCCATGCTATACTTTCCGAAATTGCTCACACTTAATTGAATTTAGTATTATCTTTTCCGTAATTGTCTATCCTTAAGTGAGTTATTATTATCTTTTCTTTGATTGCTTATCCTTAATTGAATTTGTTGTATTTCTTCTGTAATTGCTCAACCCTAAATAAAGTTTTGTTATCCTTTATCATTGTTGACTTATTCTAATTTGGAATCATTGATTCATGTTATTCCTCCTATCGTCGAATTGTACTTTTGTGGAATCATTGCTACACATTATTTTTTCCTTGTTGATCTATTCTTGTTGAGACCATTTTCCCTGTTATGTCCTTCTTTGTTAGCTCATTCTTCCATTTCTTTGTGTTCTATGGTTCCTAAGTTTATTTATTTGTCGTATTCTCGTGTTACTATCGTTGTTGCTCTTATATTCAGTATTATTGGGACGAGGGCTATGCGTGGTCGTGATATTGAAAATGGTTTGAGGAAATATTGTGGCATGTACATATTGTGAAAGTTATTTATTTGAGTTGTTATGTTTTGGCACACGTGTTATTCTTGAGAGAGTTGTTATGTTGTCTGCATGAGGCTTTTTCCATGCTGTTGTTATTGTGTTTTGCATGAGGTTTGTGTCGTGCAATTTTTATTGTATTGCACGAGGTTTCTATCATGCTGTGATATTATTGATATGCATGCGGTGGTATAAGATCTGGGTGTTGAAACGCATGTAGTGAGATAAGGTGGGCTTGGCATGCGTGGCTAGTAACGGAACTACTAGAAACCATGTAGTGTGATAAGGTGGGCAAAAACACGAGATGCTATTTAGGTAAAAATGATTTTGAAAACCAAATGTAAAGGCTCATGCGATGATATAAGGAAAGTTTGTGATTCACTTTATAATTTGAGACTACGAGGCGATACCTCGGTAGGGATCTTTTTGACATTTCCATATTCTTTTGTACTTGTCTTTGATTGTTGTTTCCTTAGCATACTATTAATTGTCTTCCTCCGTGTTTGACTATTTGCTTAGTTCTATGTAGCTAATCTTGTTGTACAAATCGTTGCCTCAACTTCTTTGCTGACTTTATTACAATGTACATTTTGCGGTGATTGTTCTTATGTGCCATTTATTGTCTCTACTCTTACTTATTGACTTGAATTGTGGTAGAACACTAGCATAAGCCTACGCGTATGAATCACCCATATCGGTTTAAGAAGATGAATCCTGACATTATTGATCATTACATGTACTCTTGTCTAATTTCCTTCTATGTGAGAACTGTTATGTTGGCACGTGAGTGGTCCGTGCGGATATTAGATATTGTCACTCTCTTGGCGCGTGAGTTGTCCATGCAGTTATGAGTTGTAATATGGGCACAAGATGCCAAGTGATTAGGGTTCGTGAATTGGGATCCGCGAGTGCGATTTGGATCCTCATGGAAATGCTTGAACAGATCTGGTGTGAAAGCGGTTATTCTTATTGAGTTGTCGTTCGTTTTGCTTTACTTAGTTTTACACGACATAGACTGTGTTCAGCTTACTCTACAACACTATTACCTGACTGCTTCCTGTTAGAAATTGTTGTTACTAGTATATCATTGCGAGTATTTTTTTGTATTTTTTTATCCTACTTAGCGTTATGTTTTCTCCGTTAGTTCACCTTCACACTTGTTCAGGTTGTTTATTCTGGTAGATGTCTTGGCTATCCCTCGTCACTACTCCACCGAGGTTAGTCTTGGTACTTACTGGGTACCACTATGGTATACGCATACTATGCTTCTGCACATTTTGTGCAGATCCAGGTATCTCAGTTATTGTGGATTATTAGCCAACTGGTCAAGCATATCTGTGGAGACTCAAGGTTGACCTGATATCACGTTGGCAGGCCTTGGAGTCATCTTTTAATATTGTACATGTATTGTTTAATTCTATTCCGAACAGTTGTATTTAGGAATTTTCTCGCAAACTCGGTAGAGCTTATGACTTGCACTACCAGTTTTGGGATTGTATTTGTGTATAAGAATTATATTTCATATTTATCAGTTGTGGGTTAAATTCTTCTATTATTTCAGTAAGTGTTAGGTTTACCTAGTCTTAGAGACTAGGTGCCGTCACGATATCCTACAGAGGGAAATTAGGATCGTGACACTTTGCCTAGTCAAATATTGATAGAATATTTCTATACAATATTTATCTACTTTTAGATGCATAATATTGAATAATGCATAGTATTATTATCGTGTTAATACCTACTTCAAGTATTTTTGTGCTTTTTAACCCTCTATTTGTTTGCCTATAAAACTGTATAATCGAATTTGTTACATGGTTTATAGACAAGCGAACTGATTTGATCCAAAAATGATAAATAAACAGAATTAAAAATAAGACTTAGCGGGTAAAATCGAAGAAAATGACAAGCTTGGCTTCGAGAGCAATGCCTCTGAGGATAGAAATAAGAACAATGTAAAAGAGCAAATAAAGTTATCTGATTAAACTTGAGAATGAAATATAGCATTAGTTCTGCCAAGAATATCGAGTCCTTACAATGGCTATTGAGCCTACTCTTTATAGTTGTACCTAGGGAAACAAGATCCGAGGATCAAGCCCCCTTACATGACAATAAAGTGGCCATTAATAAATATGTAATGGCAGACCATGAATACAAATATTCTCTACAAAGGCTACCCATTTAACGTTAGAGATAATTCTTCATTGAATGTTGTCCAATGGCAAACATTCCACCCGCTCCCGTTGACCAAGATCCCTTCGAGGTTTATCCGATATTAAATGCAGCTTTTTGTTTTTGGTGCTGGTAGTTACTTGACTTCGCCTTTTACCTATCTTCAGTTCTACATGGCACGCTATCATTCGACCATTTATTATGAACCAATTTTACCCTATACAGACAGTCCCCCTACTTTCCGATGGCATATCATTGTGTCACCGGGAAGTTGGTGAAGGTCTCTTTCTTGGCGAAGATCTTTTGAACAGTCTTTGATGCTTGAAAGGACGCATGTCTTCTCTCATTTAAAAGTCGGCACACGTGTTGTCCCACGATTCTGCAATATTTTTGCCGGTTCTCTAGGTAATCATGACCCTGATTATTGATGTCTATATCTTTACTTAAACTCATCATTTTACTTCTTTCACTTCCAAAACTTTCATAAGTTTACTATTTTCTTTGCATTCAAGCTTCTCCTGCTTAGAAAAGCTTTCATCTTCTCTAACTTTCTCTAAGATCTTAATTCCCTTCCATTACCATGGCTTTTTCTATTGAATCTTCTAGAAACTCTAGCCTTCTCTTCGATAGAGGCCCAAAGAGAAACACAGAAAAATAAGTTGACGTTGACGCTGATCCTACACGGTGAGAACCATTATACCCAAACACCCAAATATCGTCAGTGATTTCCAAAAGAAGTTTCTCTCTGCGTCTTCACAGATATGGGCTATTAGCATGTACCCCTCCTTTATTCGCCCTTCCTATATTGTTGTTGTGAAGGAGGACTACAACTTTCCAGACCATAACATCCTTGCTCCGAATTTGATAGAGCAGATCACCTTCACCGAGGAAGGTTTTGCGTATGTTTATATGTAAAATCTTGGGTCCCTTTTCATGGAGTGAAGGTCTCGACCCCATGATTTTTGAGTTCTGCCAGCGGTACTAGGTCTTTTTGGCGCAAGTAGGCCTATCTATATGGAAAATGGTGCCTTGCCTACGTCGGTTATGCACAGAGACCGAGGAAAGCCTAACATTGACACACATGATGAATCTTTACTACCCCAAATTCTTCCGTGGGGGAGTAATAAATTCAGCAAACATGGCCATTACGCCTTTCTCACCGGCGTGGATGATGATAGTGATTGTGGTTGCATGGAACGGTTTGTCACCATCGCTACCAGGGATATCATCCGGCCACAACTCTATCTTTCCCTGAATTATGGAATCGTTATGGTATGTTAGTAATTTATTCATCCATTTCCTTCATAGAAAGACCATTTTCCGTCATTGTTGATCTCTTTATTTCCATTGATATACCTACCCGATAGACACCACCACGGGTTTAAGATCTGGACCGATGGGTTCAGAATATTCTGGATATTACAATGCCAGAAACCCACCAGTGGAAGAAAATGGCTCCCAATTATGGGTGGAAGGCTAAGAACCACGGTATAATCAAGCCCTTTTTCCTTTCATCCTTGTATGAATACAAGTCACATTTGCTAACTCCATTTTTGCTTGATTCGGGACTCTCATAGGGCTCTGTCTCCTACCCCGAGGTGGATATTTTGGTTGACCCTAGGGAGGCCGCGAGGGTACTACAAAGTATCCTTCCTCGAAGTAGTGCCCTTACATCAGCTGCCAGTGGTGGTGCTTTCTCTTGGAGTCCCCAGCCAAAGAACAAGCAACCACAAAAGGCATTATTCTTCCTCAGCTAGGTATAAAAATAACAAAAATAAAAAAGACAGCAACTGAGCCAATAACTGTCATGTTGGTCATTGAAGATGAATGGGAGTCTAGTGATGGATAGGCTTCCATTCAATGGAGAAAAAGATCTTCATCAACTCAACCGGAGGCTCATTCTGGGAAGCTTTACATCCCGATCTAGAAGATGTCCAAGCGCTTTGGGGAGAAATGGATGTGGTAGATAATACTAATTCGTGTTATCCTGTCCCCGTTGCTATTTCTGATCCAAGGAACTCAGATCCCGGGCCTCTTCTACCATGGGACATGGAGAAACTAATAATCAGCGCTGCTCGTGCTATATCTGCTTCTCAACCTACGACTTCACGCCCCTCTACACCAGTTATACCCTCTCCACTAGCATTCGCTGCATCTCCTCCACTAAAAATAGACCTTCGAGAGGAGGATACTTCTCCTCCCCAATCTCCTAACTATGGGAATTTGGGGCACAATTATTTACCCCTTCTCCAGATCCCGGATAGAGGACGAGTGCCACTCTTTCAGATTAGAAGGGGTTCCATCTATTGTCCAGGTCGGTGGATCTTGGCAACTACATGAAGCCGCTGGCTTTAAAGAGGGTAGGAAGAAAATACGCTCTCTTTTGGGGGAGTGCCTGTTGAATAATGTAATACATAATGCAGCAACGGTATCGTACTTAATCTCTTATTGCTTGTTTTCTACTTATCTGTTGTAACAGGGTTTCTAACTTCGATATACTTTATCTAGGCTAACTTCCTTGCTTCTGAGGTCCTTTAGAGATTTATTCTTGTTAAAAAAACCTTTCTCCGAACGTGATCATTTGTTGGCCAAAAGAAATTAACTTGCTGCGTGCCTCCCGGTGCCAGACGAACAATTTGCTGCGGCAGGCGAGCTTGAGGCCCGATTACAGTAGATGGCCTAGAGCCATGAAGCCACTCAATTACACGCACAACTCCAAGATGCTAAGGCTAAGTAGTTGAGCTTCAAGATGTTGTTCTTGCTTTTTCCGAGTGCGAGTATGCCTTCGTTGAATAGGTGAATAACTTGGATGCAGACTTGAGCTCCAAAACCAAGGAGGCTAATTCCGTCAAGGAGAAGAGAGCCAGGATGGATGAAAGATTCAAAAAGTTCATGGAGCAAAACTGGCTTCACCTTTATATATTCCATGATCTTGATTCTAGCTTTGATGCCACAAGATCCAAAAGGGATGGCCTTCAGGCCGAGGTTGGCAGGCTTAAGGAAAAGCTCCAACACCAAGGAAATTCCCTCATAGTTGAAAAGACATATGATATGTATCATATAAGGAGAAACCCTTGGTGGAGGCCAAAGTGGTCATCGTTTACATTGGTGATTGCATCGCCAAGGCCTGAGCACTAGAGTTAACTACTTGAGAACATCTCCCTACTCAGCCTGATGCAATTGAATCTTCAAGTATCAGTTCCGAGTATCCGGGAATTGAGGATGAAATTGAAGAGAATGATGATAAAGGACTAGGTCCTGAATTGGCGGCTAATTCGGCCACTTCCCCCGGAGAGGGGAGGGGTTGTATAGATGCCTCTCTCCCTCGGGCTCCGGTAGTGATAATGTTTAGATTTTTTCCTTTGTTTTTTACTTTTACTTTTGTAACTAGGCCAAACTTTTCATCGAGTAAGAATTTTGCTTAAGTATTGCGTAAGACACTTTTTTGCATTAAATTAGTAAAGCTTCGAGCATATTTTCATCTAATACCTTCTGATTCCGGGCATAAATTCTTCGGCAATCAGCCCTTTACTATGAGGGTTTCATAAGAGAGGACCCTCTTATATTTACAGTGCTCTTGAAGAGGACATCTCATGTTCATTCCAGCATAAGAATTCGAAGTTTTTTATTAACTTTCAAATGATAAAATCAAGTCATCATTTGGATAAGAAGCAAGATGTAAAAGAACTTTATTTTGTTCCTTCTATCTTTAAAAAAGAAACTGCCAACACATGTGGCTAACTTGTACAACTTATTTCTACGGGACTGCCCATGCAGTCCCCAGTCTCGAGGAAACATTATTGTTTCTGATTCTTGTAGTCCCCGATTTTTGTGGCATTCTTGCTGTGGTATATAATACTATTCCCCCAGTGTCCGAATGCGAAGTATGTGGATTGGAAAACTGGAATTCTTGCTTTGTTGGCAAAAACAACTCGTGAATAGTTAAATAGTCTTTGGTTCGATGGTGCCATTAGGAACTTGCCATGCAAAAGACTATTTAACTATCCCATAATGGTTTATGATCTCAACACCTTGTCATTTAAAGGTATTAATTTTGCTGATGTCTCTCCCTTTATAGCATGCTTTCCGTTGCTGCCTTATTAAAAACCTTGCCAAAAAAACCGGATGGGGACAAAAACTGGTCGAAGGCAAAAATAGTACAGCACATACTTTCATTATAGATATGATCCATCGACAGTATATCTTTTTAGGTGAGTCACATTCCAATTGATGGAAAATTTTGCTCCATCCTAATTTTTCAAATCGTACGATCCTTTTGCCGGTGACGGCTGAAACCCAGTAGGGGCCTTCCCTTAGTGTACCCAACTTCCCAGCATTGATTCTCGAGTGTTTTGAATCACCTTTCTCAAAACCAAGTCTCTTACTTTAAAGTAACGGAGATTGGCCCTTCGATTATAGTATCTTTCCATCCTTTGCTTTTAAGCCACCATCCTCAAGTATGCAAAGTCCCTGCATTCATTAAGCAGATCCAGCTTTACCAGCAATGCTTCATTATAAGCTTCTTCGTTTGTTCGAAAAACCCATAAGATTGGTTCCGCTATTTCCACCAGGATCAGAGCTTCTGCACCGTATACGAGAGAGAAACGTCTCTCTCGTGCTTGATTTTTCCATTGTCCTGTACGCCCATAGCATGCCCGATAACTCTTTAGCCCACTTGCCTTTAGTAGTTTCTAACCTCTTTTGAGGTTTTTGATAATCACCATATTGTTTGACTCCGCCTGCCCATTAGCACTTGGATGGTACGGTGAGGATATAGTCCTTTTGAATTTCAATTCTTCGAGAAATTTGAGACTTTTGAGACAATGAACTGTTATTTGTTGTCGTAGGCAATTTTCTTCGGTATTCCGAATCAGAAAATTATGTGTTTCCACAGGAATTCAACCACTTCCCGCTCACATATCTTTTGGTAAAGACCTGCTTCAACCCATTTAGTGATGTAATCAGTTAAAATTAACAGGAGTCTTACATTTTTGGGACCTGGTGGTAGTGGACCAACTATATCCATCCCCCATTTAATGAATAGAGATAGGGACATAACTGAATGCAAGAATTTCACCAGTTGGTGCACTAACTATGCATAATGCTGGCATTTGTGCGTAACGCTAGCATTTGTCATATTTCTGAACAAACGCCTTTGTATCTTGTTCCGTCCAGAGCCAATAGTATCCTATCCTAACCAGCTTTAGATACAATGAATCTACACCAGAACGGTTCACGCAAATTCCTTCATGGACATCTCTCATCACGTAATCTGCCTGTGGGGCTCCTAAACATCAGGCCAACAGGTCTTGGTACGATCTCTTATATAATTTCCCACCTATGAGGCAGTAACAAGCTACCTTGGTTCGTAATGCTTGAGATGCCTTTGGGTCTTTGGGCAATTTTCCATGCGGAAGATATTCAACCAACTCATTTCTCCAGCCTTAAACTAGGTTGGTTGTGTTCACTTAATAATCGCCATCCACATCTAATACCGAGTGTAGAAGTTGAACGACAGTACTAGAGTTAGATTCTTTCATCTCCGTAGACAACCCCAAATTAGCCAACACATATGCTTCCACATTCTCTTCTCTCAGAATGTGTGACATCACCATTTCTTGAATCGTGCAAGTAATGCCTAAACTTTATTCACATACTGCTGCATGTGTTCCTTCTTTGTGTTGAAAATTCTATACACTTGGTTTACTACCAGCTGGGAATCACATTTTATCTCTATGACCTCGGAGTCAAGCCCCGTGGCTAGTTCAAGTCATTCGTCCTCTTGGACTAGAACGACACTTACCGCAACTTTCGAGACCGCTAGCTATATCAGCAATTGTTCACCTTCCCCCGGTTTTGATAGTAGCGGGGGGCTTGATAGGTAACATTTCAGATCTTTCAAGGCCTGCTGGCATTTCGGAGTCCATTCAAAATTGTTCTTCTTCTTCAGAAGTGAGATAAAGTGATGATATTTTTGTGAGGATCGAGAGATGAACCTTCTTAAAACGGCCAATCTTCCAGTTAGCTTTTGTACTTCTTTTACACTCGTTAACTGCTCCGAGATGTCTTTGATGGATTTGATTTTATTGGGATTCACCTCGATCCTCCCTGTGAGACTAAAAAACCCCAAGAATTTATCGGAGCTGACCCCTAAATGCTCATTTTTCTGGGTTGAGTTTCATGTTATGCTTCCTCAAGATATCGAAGGTTTCTCAGGGGTGTTTCAAATTATCACTTGCATTCAAAGACTTGAATAACATGTCTTCTATATACACTTCCATTGTTTTTCCTATTTTCTTCTCTAACATCTTGTTAACAAACCTATGATAAGTGGCTTCGGTATTTTTAAGCCCGAAAGGCATCATATTATAACAATATGTGCCAAAGTTCATTGTGAATGAAGTCGTTTCCTGATCCTCCGTGTTCATCTTGATTTGATTGTACCCAAAATACGCACCAAGGAATTTCATTAACTCACACCCGGCCGTGGCATCAATCATTTGATCAATTGTTGGCAATGAGAACGAGTCTTTAGGGCACGCCTTATTCAAGTCTTTATAATCTACGCACATTTCGAACTTGTTATTATTCTTTGTAACTACAACTACATTAGCTAACCATTTGGATACTTTACCTCCCAGATTGAACCAATGTCGATTTACCTCTTCCTTAGCAAACCTATTGCTATCCTCGGCTATTGGACGTTTCTTTTGCTTTACCGATGAGAAGTGCAGGTTCAGGCTTAGCTTATGCTACCTCTAATAGGATACCTGTCATATTCGAGTGCGACCATGCAAAAGAATTAATGCTAGCTTTAAGGAAATTAATAAATCCTGACCTGAATTCGGGGGTGAGTCCGGTTCCCAAGGGAAACTTCCTTTCCAAGAATTCTTTGAACAAAGGCACTTGCTCGAGTTCTTTAGGAGTGGATTTGGTTATGTCTGTCTCTTATGGTACCTGAAAGTATCTCGGTACCTGGTAGAATTCCGACGACTCCTCTTCTTTATTATCTCCATTTGGCACGAAAGCGTATGTCAGTTCCTATAGTTTCTATTTTTTTTAGCTCCTTCCCTTTATTGCTAGAAATTGACACTGTGTTCATCTCTCTTGCTGCCGGTTGATCTCCTCTTATCTACTTGATTCCCTCCGGGGTCAGGAATTTCAGCAGTTGATGATATGTTGAGGGTATATCCTTTATCTAATGTAATCATGGCCTTCCAAGGATTATATTGTAATCCATGTCGCCGTCTACTACCTCGACTAAGGTGGTCTTGGTTACCCCTTCGGCATTCATGGGCAGTATAATCTTTCCTCAGGTTGTTATACTTGCCAAGTTGAACCCTGCGAGGAGATTTATTGTTGGAATGACATTTTCGGTTAACTTTGCTTGTTTTAGCACATTCCATTGAATAATGTTCGCTGAAATTCCTAGGTCAACCAAAACACGCTTAATTTAAAAATCTAAGACATTGAGAGAAATTACCATAGCGCCATTATGTGGCAGAAGAAGTCCATAAACGTCTTCATCCGTGAAGTTAATGTCGTCTTCTATGACTTCCTAGAGTCTCTTGTTATGGGTCACTAATATCTTTGTTTTCTTGGATGTCGAGAAGGTAACGCCATTGACCTTTAGAAGATTGTCGATTCGCATCAAAATCACTTTTGAACTTATCCTAGTTCTTGTCTCGGTCCCATCCTCTGGTTGATGTCAAAAACCCGAGCTGATCATCTTCTATCCTTATTTTTTACTTGTAACGATTATGAATATCTTCCCATATAGTCGCTTGGAATCCGAGCAGGCTTTCCTTCAGCTTTTAGGAGGCTTTGGAGCTCCTCGGGTTTAAACCTTTTATGAATGCCTCCGCTGCCTACACATCTAGTACGATCGGTAGTAACATACTTTCTTTATGGAACTTGATTACGAACTCCCACAACAATTTTTACTCACCTTGTGTGATCCTAAATATGTCCTCCTTCCTAGCCTAGACTTTTCTAGCCCCGGCATGGGCCTTTATGAAGCAATCAGCAAGCATCTCAAAAGAATCAATTGAATGTTCGGGTAAGAGTGAACACCATGTTAGGGCCTCTTTATGAGGATTTCTCCGAACTTCTTCAATAGAACCGATTCGATCTCATGTTTATCCAAATCGTTTTCTTTCACAGTCGTGGTATAAGTTCTGATGTGCTCATGCGGGTCCAAATTTCCATCGTATTTTGGTATATCTGGCATCTTAAACCTCTTAAGAATTAACTATGGTAGTGCACTCAGTTTAAATGGCAACTGAGTATATTTTTTCAAATCTGGGCCCTTCAAAACTGGTGGTGCACCCAGAATCTGATCCATTCGGGCGTGAAATTGTGTTATGTTCCATCCGTTCGTACATTTCCCTCATAAATCTCATAAGCTCGATTTTGAAGGGATAATTACTATTATCGTTACCAGATCTACTTTTGGTACCTCTGACACCGTCGAAGCTGACCTCACCCATCGGGGTATTGCTATCAACTTTTTGAGTTGTTTGATTTACAGAAACGTCGGGAGGAGCCGGACCACTTCCATTTGCGTTGTTAGAAGCGCCTGACAATGCTTGCTTCAATTATGTCATGACCTGATCCTGTCTTGAGAGGTGGCCCATAATGGCTTTCTATTGCTCTCTTATGATCCTTATTGTTTCCGCAATGTGTTCATCTTTCGCGTCATCGGGAGTTGGCTTCCTTACATGTCGAGGGTACTGTCCTTCACGAACCAGGATTGCCTCGTCTCCCCCATTGCGGGTGTCGTTGATGAATCCTCATGTTGAGATAATTTTTCATGTCCCTCAATGTTATGTGCGATGTTGACATTGTTAACTTCCATTTTCGATTTCTTGCTAAGGAACAAAGAATCAAACAAGTTAGTAATAAACGCAATGATCAACTTAATTACGCAACAGTCTAAGCCCCACGGCGGGTGCCAAACAGTTTACCCATGAAACGGTATGATTGAATTTGTGACGTAGTTTATAGACAAGCGAACAGATTTGATCCAAAAATGATAAATAAACAGGATTAAAATAAGACTTAGTGGTTAAAAGCGAAGGAAATGACAAGCTTTGCTCCGAGAGCAATGCCTCCGAGGACAGAAACAAGAATGATGTAAAAGAGCAAATAAAGTTATCTTATTAAGCTTGAGAATGAAATATAGCATAAGTTTTGCTAAGAATTTCGCTTACAATGGCTATTGAGCCTACTATTTATAGTTGCACCCTGGGAAATAAGATCCCAGGATCAAGCCCTCCCCCCCCCCCCCCCCCC
>MU670414.1:42252-53134 GCA_026770625.1 Nicotiana glauca
ATCCTCATACTTGGTTTAAATCTTTAGCCAATCAAGTGACTACATGTCACACTTATACAATCTTCCCGTGCGACATGCTCCCACAATCTTCCGAAATAAATAACGGGTCCAAACATCTAAACCAGCGGACGCACTAACGCTGAAAAGCGATCCAGAATCCTTAACCAGGATGCAAAACCTCTTCCACAACACATCGATCTCAGTTGACGCTGAGGACAATACCAATCTACTCTAATCATTCAACCCTTTGCTTGCTCATCCGAACCCGTAACATCTTTTTCAACACTGAACTGCAACCTTGATCCTCACTTCGTATTTCCATGCTACTCACTGCACCCAACGTGCCAATATACGATAGAACACGATTTTTCATCATAACTCCAAAATCATTAATATTTTAACGCTTCATCATATACGAACTCTTCACTTAACTCACTTCGGAAGAATCATAACAACACACAGGTAAATTCCCATAACCGTAGAATATGCAAATCTGCAAGTAGTGGTCCAAGCCACCATATCCCTTCCAGAATCTGCTTCCACATAACAAGCCACAACAGTAGAATGGTTTACAATGTTATCAATTACAGCGGCCGACAAACCTCACGCGTACCGCCACAAATCAAACGCATAACTCGATCACGCTGAATGAACGGATCACAGACCCTAACATGCCAAATTCAACTACGGCTAATCAATCCCTTTCCCTCAAATTTATCGTTGATTGCTTTGGAAATAATACTAATTCTCTTCAACGCATAACATACTCTCTCTACACTCACCCCGAGTGACCTTGAATTGCGAGACCATGCTGTCTCAAATCTCACGAATTATTTCACATTTCTCAAATGCTACACCACAAGGTAACACATCATAGAACATTCTAGGCACCTTCTCATAAGCTGCTACAAAGCTTGATTCTTAGTTGTACTTATAGGCTTGAAATCGTTGAGCACCACACTTTAACTTCTGAAATCACTAGAACCATTATTGAGAGCCACCCGCTCTGACTTGGTCCCAAATATAATTCACTCTGTAATTCTTATAACACACGAATACTCTCTCGGTGAAGCACCTGGTGAAATCACTTCCTCCGAAACCTGTATATATACCATGCATAAATCCTGAACCCTTTTTCAAGTCCGAACATGAGCCAAGAAGGATAACCATAGCACATCCTTAATAATTCCTCCGCTCAATTTACTACTTATGGTCTTTTCTCGTAGCTGGATTAATCCATCAATATGCTAATAACCAGAAATCACGCAAGTAGTTAATCATACAGCCCAATCATAAGCGGTGGGACTCTCCCACTTAGCTTGAAGCCATCATTTCACCATTCTTGAGTTCGCCTGACCTTTTTACCTCTTATTGACTTAACCTCGCGCCACCAATTATCAAAATCGCTCGGGATCTTCCTGTAAATCCCCATCTTTCTAATTCTGAGTGATCATCCACATTCGTACGACCGATCTCTTTGTTGAACAACCAATATAATTCCTTGCAGAAGCTTTGCCAACCACGCGATCACTAATCCGCTCACGGGGAATAACCCACCTAGGGGAATCACCTCCCGACATCTTCCCACGCCGTTGCACGGGATACATTCACTATGACACAAATAGCCCATCCTGAGTCCGAGCTCATCTTCCAGTTGCACAAGTCCATTTGCCCCTCGCGAACATCAATTAAATGCGCGGAAACATCCTTCCGAATTCAGGGTTATGCTGCACCCTCCTCCATTTCAAGCAGCTCCTTTTCGCTATATCAATCTTCTACCGCATAATAGCCCATACTTCACATCATACCCGAAGGCTTCAATAACCAATCATTAAAATCCCCAATTCGATCCAAACTCTTCTTTAAGGCGCATAGTCATCCTACTACCAAGCCCATATGCAACCCTCGCCGCTCTCCCACTTTGGCGGAACTCATCTTCTTAATTGGTCACTCGACCTTGCTTCTCATACTTGGCCTTCTAGAAATTTTAAACACCGCCTGGCACTTCCCACATGTCCTTCCTCATACTTATTGCTCTATTGTTGCCTTAAATAAAATCTATCTTCGTGGCACTTGAACCCACCATTGCTACTAACTTTAAACCTTTCCAAAGGTCATCTTTATCGATCCGTCAACATTAGAAATTCTGATTCGATCTTAAACCAATGCACCATGCGATATCTGACAGTCGTAACTCAAATACTAGTTCACAATATTCTGCCATAAAGGCGAATTGTAGCAGATTATAACGCCAACAACTTAGTACGTTCAACACCCTCTCATACAAGAAAGCTCAACCACGCTTGCAAATATCAAGCCTCATTACTTCCACCAGCCCACACCTGACCATTCTTAGTCCGACTGCATTTTCCCCTATCGGGAATAAAATACTGAGTCCCTTGATTACATGCTGAGTAAACCTCCCTTCAATTCATTCACTGCCCCGACACGTGGGCAACCACCCTACCATCACAACAACACTGCGGAATAATCGCTCATAAGCATTATGGCAACCTGTGCCTAGCCTCAAGGCTCTTAGAAGTTCTGTTACTGAGCTGAAACACTAGAATATCCCTCCAAAATATGACTATAATAGTCCAATCAACTATACCGGGAAATCATCCCGCACCATATTTGTAGTGCCATTACAATCCTTCGATTTTCAATTTATAACAAGCGGTCGTGTAAGATTGAACAGGAAGAAATCAAAGGCATAAGCATCAAAGGAATCGAACCGCACGAAAAGGAAATCAAGAAGGGAAGTTATCCTAACAGCCCTGTAGCCTCCCGAGGATAAGTACAGACGTCTCTGTACCGATCCGCGAGACTCTACTAGACTAGATCATGACTTGTGAGACCGATGAGAACCTAGTGCTCAGATACCATGTTGTCACGACCCAAAATCCACTAAGGGTCGTGGTGGCGCCGGACATCTCTGTCAGGCCAGCCAACTAAATTATCAATTAATTCCTCTTTTAATACTTTTGAAAATCTAAGGTTTTTCCTTCCATTTTCATAAATAAAAGTTCACTACTTGAATTCAAATTTAAATAATAACAATTAGTACAAATCCGTTGAAACCCATCCCAGAAACCCAGTGTCACAAGTGCATGAGCGACTACTGATAAGTAAAATAAAATACAACACCTATCTGAAATACAGTGGACAGGGAATAAGATACAAAATGCTGAAAGGAACTACACTAGCTGCGGGTCGCTTCGAACAATGCAGCTCACCTAGTCCCAGCGTCATCCATACTGCTACGCCCAGTAGGCTGCTAGAGGTTTATATACCTATGCAACAAAAATGCACAGAAGTGTAGTATGAGTAGGTATCAATGTGTACTCAGTGAGTATCCCGCCTAATCCCGAAGGAGTAGAGACGAGATAGCCAACTCTGACACTCACTAGAGGTCAATTAGCAATATTCTATAAGTGCGAGGATAATTATGGATTTGTATAGAAGTTCTGATTGTGAAGCCCGAAAAATAGGTAAGCACCTTCAACAATAAATCAAGGGCTTCTAAAGTCTATTCTTTATTATCTTATCAGTTTATATCAAGCCACATAGGGCCAATTCCACATTTACAATTTTCAAGTAACAGATAAACATGCACAAATCATGCCGAGGTCGACGACCCGCTCCAACAGAAATGTAAATTGTGCACTGCCGAGGGTCGAGCGGCACGAACCATAGATGCATCTATTCTCACCGAGGCGTTTGGCCCGTTCTATAAATAAACACATATCCTGCTCACGAATCATCCATGAGACGCAGGCACACATAAAATACATGCTCAATCAGTCAAATAAGAACTTATCGAGGAATATTTATCCAAATAAAACCAATTCTCCTTTAACAATGTAAGAAATGAAGTTTAATACTTTTAGAAATTTACTTACTAATTGGATGCGAGCTAAGCAATTCAAGCTACCAATAGGTTCACAATTAATCCACGTGCAACATGCTTTTGGGTCCTAACTACCCGGACAATAGCATAATAGTAGCTACGCACGGACTCTCGTCACCTCGTGCGTACGTAGCCCCCATAAATAGGAGCACATAATCAATTACTTCACCTATGGGGTAAATTCCCCCTCACAAGATTAGAAAGGAGACTCACCTCGCTCCGAAGATCCACAACCGGCATTCTACATTCTCCCGAAGACTTGCACCAACGCACAATGCTCCAAAACTAGCCAACGATCATATAAATCCATTAATACATGCTTAATTATACTTTACAACCCAATTTATAACAATTCCTAACCCCAAACGAAAAGTTGACAAAAATGCCCTCGGGCCCACATGCCCGAAATCCGATATTTCTCGAAGATAAAGTTTACCCATAACCTTAGGAACTCGAAAATATAACTTTCTTGTATTCCATACCCAAAATCGTAATCAAAATCCAAGATTTCTAATTTCCTAGGTTTTCAACAAAAATCTCAATATTTTCTCTAATTTCCATGCTTAAAGCCATATATAATTGATATATTCAACTCAAGAGTGGTGGGAATAACTTACCTTAACATAGATGACAAAATTCCTCTTTGAAGCTCTCCAAAAATCACCCCCAAGCCATGAAAAATGGGTGAAAAGAACCAAAACCCCGATATAAAACAAGTCTCTGCCTTCAGTCGTTTCCACTTCTGCGGAAATTTTACCGCTTAAGCGGTTCCGTTTCTGTGGATATCTTGCCACTTCTACGGCTCCCATCCACGTCCAGGCCTTCCGCTTCTGCTGTTCTTAACATTGCAGGTGCAGTCCGCTTCTACGGAAACCCAACCGCATATGGGGATCCCTGCAGCTCCAACCAAAACCGCTTCTGCGGTTACTTTCTCGCTTCTGCGGGGCCGCTTCTGCGGTCCCATTTCCGCAGAAGCGGAAATACAGCAACCAGCAACACCAGCCTTCCCAAAAACCCATTTTTCAATCCGTTAACCACCCGGATTCCACCCGAGGCCCCCGGGACCCCAACCAATCATACCAACCAATCCCATAACATATTACGGACTTGCTCGAAGCCTCAAATCACATCAAACAATGCTAAAACCATGAATTACACCCCGATTCAAGCTTTATGAACTTTGAACTTTCCAACTTCTATTTACGATGCTTAAGCCTATCAAATCACGTCCGATTGACCTCAAATTTTGCACACAAGTCATATTTGACATTATGGACCTACTCCAACTTCCAAAATTGGATTCCGACCCCGATATCAAAAATCCAACCTCCGGTCAAAACTCCTCCAAAACTTTCAAATTTCTATTTTCAGCCAAATGGCTTCAAAATGACATACGCACCTCCGAATTCATTTCCGATCGCGCTCCCAACTCCCGAATCACCATACGGAGCTGCTCCTAATCTCGGAATCCCAATTGGACATCGATAACGCTGAAGTACACCCCAAGCCAAACTTAAGAAATTTCTTACAAAATGCTAACTTCCACAATAGGCGCCAAAACGCTCCCGGGTTATCCAAAATCCGATCCAGGTATACGCCCAAGTCCGATATCATCATACAAACCTACTGGAACCTTCAGATCCCGATTCCGAGGTCGTTTACTCAAAGATCCAATCTTAGTTCATTCTTTCAACTTTAAGCTGCTCAAATGAGAATTTTCATTTAAATTTAACTCCGATCTTTCTGAATTTAAATTCCGACCATGCGAACAAGTCACAATACCTGAAATGAAGTTGCTCATAGCCTCAGACTGTTGAACGACGCGCTAGAGCTCGAAATGACCGGTTGGGTCGTTACAATAACCATATTTTAGCTTCGCACAATAGCACCTAGATGATTCAACAAATAACAGTCAACGACTTACATCGTACTGCTTACTGTATACTGTTACAAAATATTGTATACTATAACAGTATACTATTACAGTATAGTTATATACTTCTACAACATATTGTATATCATAGTAGTATCCTGTTAGGTAACTGTGTTCTTATTCGATTATTACAGTATATCATTGCAGTATATTGTATACCATAGCAGTATATTGTTTCAGTATAGCTATATACTCTTACAACATATTGTACACCGTAGTGTTATATTGTTGGGTAACTATGTTCTTCTTCGATTTTCAGCAGAAAAATTCGATATCAATCACCTTAAATCAGCTCCAAATGCGATCAAATTTCAGTATGAACTTTCAAAAGGTACTATAAGCAATATTTAATAACATTTACTTTGAATCAAACAAGAAATCTTTAAAATAAGAAGTTCATATTTAAGAGTTTCAAGCTCAACAATGGTAGATATTCAAATACAATTAAAAATTAAGATCCGCGAAGAAATCTTTAAAATAAAAAGTTAATTCAAGAGCTTGAAGCCCAACAATGATAGATATTCAAATACACATATAAATTAAGATCCGAGAAGCTTGCTTGAAGGTACTATAAGCAATATTTTATAGTACCAACATCGAATCAACAATAAATCTTTAAAATAAATTTCAAATTCAGGAGCTTCAAGCTCAACAATGGTGGGTCTTCATGCACACAAAAAATTCAGATCTGAAAAACTTAATATATATATAACCACAACAACACATGGGTTCAGAAATACAAATAAATACACAAAAAAGAATATATAATATAAAAAGTGAATTTTGGAGTGAAACTCATGTACAATAATATGAAAATTTGTCTTTTAAATTATATAAAAAATTCTATAAAAAAAAGGGTAAATGCATGGGTTTGTACTGGATTTTCATCACTCAGTAAAAAGACTAAGCTATGAATGATTTTAAAAATGGGAAATGAATGTTGGTGAGTGGGACTCTAGCTTGTTTAGAGAAATTGAAAAGGAATTGTGTAGGAGGGTAAATAGTTTAAGTTGTATAGGTGGGAAAAGTAAATCTTTTGGTCTTGGGTAATAAAGGGTAAATAGCTTGGGTTTAAAGGGTATAAAGTGAGATTTTCCTCATTTTTATTGTTATCCGAGAGCCAGTGAAGGTGTTGGTAGAAATGACACCAGCTAGCCACTCTAAAGGGCCGCTATTTAAGAATTAGCCAGTGCGTCTTGAATTTCAGTTTTTCAGTTCAATTTTTTTTCCTGAATTGCCTGTAGTGAAGATTTTTAATTTAAAATTTCAAGGTAAAACAAATACTGACTAATCTCGAAATAGCATGTCAAAATAGCACGGGCAAGCCAGCTTTCGGACTGGTTATTCAAAAAAGCCAGCGTTTGCCAAGTCATTAAAAAATAGCCACTATTTTATTGCAACAGAGACCGGTCCAACACAATATAGTGGAGCTCGGTGCACCTGTGTATGAATAGTATTTTCATTCAGATTTATCTTTACATGAAAAGTGGTTATATTTCGATAACTTTTAAAACTGTGGCTATTTTTGAATAACCAATTGTAAAACTCACTAATTTTGAATTTCTCCCAAATAACGTCCATGAGAATGACTATCTGTGTACTTACGCCGATGTGTTGGGCTGGGAATGTGAATAACGAGGAGATCAAACCTCGAGTACAGAGAAAGTCAAGCCCAACTTAGTCCTGGTGCGCCTGACCTCATGAAGCTGAGGGATAATGGGCCAACTCTTGGAACTTGCAAATGAGAAGTTCTTATTTTGGACCCAAATCTAATTATGAGATGATGGACCATTCAGAGTTAAGCAGGTCCAATACACAGGTAAAAATTGCACAAGGCGTTCTATTTGGTCGCCCCCATTTAACATATGCCCATTTTTTTCTAAACTTTTAACTTGTATCTATTTTTTAAATCAATTTCAGCCCCCTTTCTCCTCCTTCTCCCAGTGATCTCCATATCTCTTCGGAACTTAACATTAATGTATCAATATTTCTCCTTTTGTGGCTTCACTCAATTCCTCAGAAGCCATCTTACTATATATATAGAAGACAGTGTGAGTATATTGATTCTTCTTATTCTATTTTCTTAAATGTATCACTTACCTTTTCGATCTTCCATCATGTCTTTGGTTTGTGATCCAGTGAATTTCTCGCAAAAATTGAAAGAAAGGCTTTCAAATGCTATTATCTTGGAGGATTCTGAGCAAGTTCAATATAAATATCAGCAAGATAAACTGCTGCAGACTTGGAGGATTCTGAGCAAGTTCAATATAAATATCAGCAAGATAAACTGCTGCAGACCTGTTTAGAAGAAACTGTGGTTTCCGAGTACATTAATGAATTACTAGAATAAATCAATGAAGCCATCTCCATACTTAGAATATGGAAATTGAAAGGTCAATCTTCCTCCCTCAAAAATAAAAACTTTCGCAGTACATACTCAACCAGTTACAAACAAAAACTTCAGCTCTAGAGCTGAAGTTCGCCAGTTACAAACAAAAACTTCAGCTCTAGAGCTGAAGTTCGACAGTTACAAAACAAAAACTTCAGTTCTAGAGCTGAAGTTCGCCAATTACAAAATAAAAACTTCAGCTCTAGAGCTGAACTTCAGGCCCGACTACTAGAATGCTGAAGTTTTGCATCATTGCCTTTGCTACTTCAGCCACGTATGCTGAAATTATGCGAAAAAACGGGTACGCTTGCAATTTTATTTCCAAAGCGGGTACAAGTTAAAACATGACTCAAAAAACAAGTATAGATGCAAATGCCCCAATACACAGTAATAGAATTCCGAAGGAAAAACTATCCATTTTGGCACTAATTTATCATAGCACAAACAATTTAACTTAACGGTGTAAGCTTTTGTAAACAACCTATTGCAACAGATTAAAGTACTTCTCTGATAAAATGGAGGTAGTAGTACATTATTATGAATATCTACTACAATTTTAGAGACAAATATAGCCTAAAAAGATGTTATAGTAGTAATTCTATACCTAAAAATCTTCATTAATAATCATGGCGACGACACGAAACAAAGTGGAGAAGATGCATATAAGAAACTGCATTTTCATGACAAGATCAAACGTAACAGCAACTCCAGCTTTGATATGACTATTGTCACAGCGGTGATTTATGTCACTCGAATTTCAACTCGAGGTTCACCTCCGTGCGGCAGTCAAGTCCAGCCTTGAATTCAGCCTTTCCAACACTTAGTTTTATTTTGGGGACGTTTTGAACTTAGAAACAAATAGGCAGCAAAAATAGTAAATAAAGGTACACACGATGTACAAGAATTTCTTCCCAACTCGTATTAATATGTTAATACAATAGCACAATAGCCAACCCTATGGCCAAGACAAAGAATTCCCTAATTCCCTGCCCCAAAACGTTTTCCCACCCTTAGGAAAATAACCCAGATGATTTTGGCTTCACAATGCCGCAAGACTAAGTTTTTCTGCCTTGTTTAGGACAGCCTAGGCACATATTTATAAGGCAAGATTATACAATCAGTTGACAAGCCCCAACTGATGGGCAAAACAGTTAAGACAAGTACAAAAATATGCCCCCATTTTTAGGCCACGATCAGCCATGTCTTGGATGTGGTTTGTAACCACCAACTGCCTCCCATGTGCCTTGCCCACGTTTTTCAACTGCTGCCTGTGCACAATGCCACACCTCCTTTTTCGAGCTTTAGGCTTAGGCTTTACTACACCCCGGGGAAGGGTATAATAAAAAAGGAGTTTTTCCACTTTAAGAACAATCGAAACGGGATTCGTTTTATTTAAGATTCAGAGTCGCCACTTGGGTAATTTATGGTGTTCCTAGTCACCGGTTTGAATCCCGAATCGAGGAAAGGATTTGACTCTGTATTACATTCGCGAACCAGAAATCCAGGTAAGGAATTCTGTTAACCCGGGAGAAGGGGTTAGGCACTCCCGAGTTCCGTGGTTCTAGCACGGTCGCTCAACTGCTATATTTGGCTAAATTTTGATTTTTTTATACATGTTATGCCTATAGTGCAATTTAAAATTATTTACCGCTTTATTTATTTTGTTTAAGAAAGTGAACATCGTTTAAGAACGTATTTTTGGATCACGTCACATGAAATGCACCCGGATCCTCAACACATTCCTATTCAACGTTTTCGGATTTGGATTTATGTCTCATGAAATGCACACCCGTATTTAGGAAAGTAATTTTATTAAAAGAGCGCCTAAAGCGACTATCGTGTTGTTATCTATTGGAAAGACCGTGAAATTCGCTAAACGGCTCATCCCGAATGCTAAGCATTTTGGAACTAAACAATTGATTAGGGCCCCGCAATTATGTATTCGATTTGGCGAGGCTCGTCTCATCTTACTATTAAAGGACCACTTGAAGTAACTAAATTTCCTATTTATTGTTTGTCTTTAATAATAAAAGAAAAGCCTTAGCTAATTACTGTTATAACATTCGGGCCACAAGTTCAAGTCTGAATTAAAACAAAAGGATTAGACCTCTTAATTTGAACTCGCTACTTAACTCGAGAGCCTAATGTTACAAATTAGACCTAATGAACCCAAGAGAATTTATCCTCCTGCACACTTGGGCTTTGCATTTAGCCCAACGTGTGTCAACATGAAATGGCCTTGCGATTTGTGCCTTTTTTAATATCCAGCTCAATTTGAGAACAGTGAGAGTGATGTCCATTGAGTAGCTGCGCCAGACCATTGGGCTTAGACAAGTGAAGCAGGGATCGAGCCCGTACAATGACAAAAGCTCTCAAGTTATTTACGGATTTCCCAGCCTGATTTTGGACTAACAAACAATTGCCTCTTATAGCTATGAATTACGGAAATACGGCTGGGCTGTAATTAAAGTTAGTGGAGGCAGCTACGTTCATAGGAGCATTGCTCTTACTGGATTAAATCAGACTTATAAGAATTAACCACTTAGATAGTCTTTTCCAATGCTTACTTCATTGTTCATAACAGATTATCATACAAAACGATAGTGGGACATGAAACTGACGTTCAGATTTAAATAAATACAAAGGCTTA
>MU670414.1:54423-66865 GCA_026770625.1 Nicotiana glauca
CTTAGCTACTAGGCACCCTTTTAATACCTATCAGGAAAAAGCACATATTAACTTGTGTTTTTTGTTCATCCTAACACATATGGATTCAGTAACAGAGTAATAAAATTAATTGCTATGTTAATGCTAACAATATAAATATCACATTTACATAATCTACACAGAAAGAAGTCCATAATTATTACAGCCCGGCTAATTCGATTTAATGTTTAGTCTAATACAAGTCAATAAACTCAACAATTTTTACCAGCGATTCAAATGAACAAGCTGCTATAATAGTGCAAAACCACAAATACTAAATATTCATCTGAATTAGCAACTTTCAAATGATAAACAATCAAAGATGAACTCGAATCCAGCTTCTATTTCACTCAACTCAAGGTTACATCAGGATGGTTCAAAAGTGTACCTGGAGTTAGAACAAAAACATGATGATGCTGAAGTCAGTTGAACAACAGTAAACAAGCAGCAACGACAGGAATAAATTTGAATCGAAAAACAGCTTCTCAATAGAGCACTTTCAGCACAGAACAACTTCAGTACTCAATTTGATCTAAACTGACTCAAACAAACTCAGAATTGCCCCCAGAAATCACTCTAATGGACCTCCGAGATTTCTAGAACTAAAAGGAGAAAATTCAGCCATCAGAACAACCAAAATTTGACTAGAATTATCTAATGAGCAGTAATATTTTTGGATTTTTTTATACTGACTTTCTATTATTTTTGGTTTTTTCTATATGAAAGAAGTTAAAACCTAAGAAGTTCTGATGTGAATTTAAATTTCAGATCTGCAGAGATTGAGAGGATTTTTGGGGGGGAAATATTGGGGTGCCAAACTTGTTTGTTAAGGCATAGGAATGCCCTTTTATAGGCAAAGATGAGGGCAGCCCCTCAATTTCTGTTTTAATTTTCAGTCCTTAGTTTATTTCAAATTAGTCCCTTATTTTGTAACTTGTGTCAGAAGTTAGTATGCTAAACTTTTTAACCCTTACACTAAAGCCCTCTTGTGGAAAGTCCTAGAAGATTCTAGTTGTATTTGTCATATTCCTATCCTTTTGAAATACTTATTCTACCTTCACTTGCATTCTAACATTAAACATGCCATTTTCAATCCCTAAAATACCCTCAAACCTCTCCTAGAATTACCAACCTGTTTTATCTAACCATTTTATCCTGAACCTATATTTATTAAAGCTTAGCAGTAATCTAAAGAACATTTCAAATTAACTATAACCAATTTTCAATTCAGCTAATTAATCCTATCTACTATCAATTATTGAAATTCAAATAATATCAATTAAAAGCCAAAGTAAGTTAAATCTGAAGGCCAAATTACCCTAGAATCTAGACTAATCAACACAATTAAAACTCTTGAATCATTATCAAACTAATCTGTAAGAATTAGCCATAGTTAAATCCAATCAGAATCAACACAAATCATCCAAAGCTAAATTGAAACCTTAAGTCCCTAACTTAAAGCTATAACACAGAAATCAGAGGAAACAGAAAAAACCCTAATGCCCTAGTTTCGACTATGTTTGTATTGTTTAAAGCTAATAAAGGTAATAAAAAATAGAAAAACAGAGAAAAAGAGAACGAAGTAAAAGACTAATGAAAACAGTAAAAGGAAGAAAATAAAAAAGATAAAAAAAAATAATACAAGCAGAGTTGAAAGAAGAAGAGAAATACCTAACTGACCAGACTTGAACCAACAAACCAAATACACGATGAAACTTGACCAGTTGCCGGCGAAGACAATTATTTGACGAAGGAAGCTGAAGATAGATTTGTAAAGGGGTCATCAAGACAGTACGGGGGCGTGAGTTTGGTGGTGTTTTATGGTGGCGCCGCCACCCCAAGGCAGTGGAAAAAGGGGCGGCGGTCTCTAGGGTTTGGGGATTTTGGAGGGTTATAATGGGATTCGACAGAAAAGACCCACATATTCGTGATAAGGGAGGAAGATAGATGCCGTGGTGAGATTTTGGTGGGGTTTGACGGTTAAGCTCCGCCGTATGACGGATTCCGGTGGCGGCGGCGTTACAGACGATGTTGGATATTGGGGTATGACGAAGGGAAGGGGCTGTCTCTTAGGGTTATTGTTTTTAGATAATTTTAATTAATCACGAAGAAATGCGAGCCGTTGGATTAGAAGGAAAGAATGGCTCAGATTTAATTAGCATTTAATCCCAAAACGACGTCGTTTTCGGCGTGGCCAAAGCTGGACCGGGCATTGGGGTGATTGGGCCTTGGGCGTGTGACTTTGAATCAGCCCAATTGTGGTTTTTTTATTAAAACCACTTCTTATTTTAATTTGTTTTTCTTTTCTCTTATACTCTTGTATTTTATTTTCATCTTTTTGTATTTTTTATTTTTTACTTTGCATATTATTTTTTTCTAATTTTTGTAAAAATTAAAACAAAAACCTAATTAAACTATTTAAATTCTAAAATCAATTATCAATTAAAATTGCCTAGGAACTAATTTTTGTGATTTTTTTTAAATTATTCTAAAATAAATTAATACCTACTTAATACTAAAAAATGTAAAATTAAATTTCTAATGCAAATGCGTATTTTTGGTATTTTTAATATGAATTATTTATGTAGTCAATTAACACAAAAATGCAACAATTATCAAAAAATGACACCAAAATACACAAAGATTGTAAAAATAAAGAAAAATCATTTTGTTTGGATTTTTTAGGAATAATTTGCTTAGGGCAAAAATCACGTGCTCACAGCTGCCCCTCTTTGCCCGGAAATATGAAGAGTTTTCGTGCAAAGACAAGTGAGCGGAAATGAGGGATTTTTGCCCGTTCGCATATTCCGTGTGAAGCACTTTTGAAAGAGTTTGACTGCACCCTGCTTCAGAGGTTGCCTACATATCCCGAGCTAAACAGGAATCATGTCAGTATAGTTCAGGAGTGTCTGGTAGCTGGGACTACCAGGAGCTGTAATTTCACTGTTGTTGCTGCTGTTACTGCTCGCTGACCTCCTTATTACACCATATCGATAAAAAGAAGCTAGCCTAATCTATGCTCTATGATTTACAAGAAATCCTATCTATGACTTCAAACTTGCTCTTGTGTTGCTTTGAACTTATATCTTGTGTTCTTCCAATGGAATTCTAGCTGTTGCCTTGGCGATATTTTGCCCTTCCTCCTGATGTTGCTTGACTACTATAATTTGAATATGTGTCCATTCTTCAGGTGGGCTCCTGATTGCAATGCTTGAAAATGTATTCCCTTGTTCTCCAGGTGGGCTCCTGATTGCGATGCTTGAGAATGTATTCCCTTTTTCTCCAGGTGGGCTCCTGATTGTGACAAAAATAGACAAACAAAGAAAATTTTCTGCCCCAGTATGGTGACTGGACATATCATGTTATCAGATGTTAAAATTAAAAGCTAAAATTTGGATTGTACTTCCCTTATTTCTCAGGTGGGTGTCTGCTTGCTACATTTGAAAAGATATTCCCTTGTTCTTCAGGTGGGCTCCTGCTTGCTGATTTTGAAAAATATTCCCTTGTTCTCCAGGTGGGCTCTTGCTTGCTGAATTTGAAAGATATTCCCTTATTCTTCAGGTGGGCTCCTGCTTGCTGAATTTTGAAAAACTATTCCCTTGTTCTTCAGGTGGGCTCCTGATTGCGATGCTTAAAATGTATTCCCTTATTCTTCAGGTGGGTTCCTGCTTGCTGAATTTTGGAAAGTATTCCCTTGTTATCCAGGCGGGCTCCTGCTTGCTGAATTTTGAAAAAATATTCCCTTGTTCTTCAGGTGGGCTCCTGCTTGCAACAACTATACAAAACGAAGAAAATTTCTGCCCCAGTTTGATAACTGGGCGCATTGTGTTACCGAATATTAAACTTGAAAGATAAAACTTGCATTATACTTCCTTTATTCTTCAGGTGGGTGCCTGATTGCTTAACTTTGAAATGTATTCCCTTGTTTTCCAGGTGGGCTCCTGCTTGCTAACTTTGGAAAGCATTCCCTTGTTATCCAGATGGGTGCCTGACGACTTCAACTTTGAAATGTATTCCCTTGTTATCCAGGTGGGTGCCTGACGGCTTCAACTTTAAAATGTATTCCCTTGTTATCCAGGTGGGCGCCTGACTGCCGAGTTTGAAAAGGTATTCCCTTATTCTTCAGGTGGGCTCCTGATTGCGATAAAACAGACAAAACAACGAAAATTTTCTGCCCCAGTTTGATGGCTGGGTACATGGGTAAGTATTAAGCGAAATTATTTTACCAACTATTATGGGAATCTAAAGGCTAAGTACTATTATACAGGGAGGTCCTGACAACTCCTAACAATTACGAACATAAACTGTCTTCCATTGTATTTGTTATCAAAGATCTTAAACTATCCCTATTATCCAGGAAGGTCCTGACTTCCACTATATCTTGTGATCTAGACTGACATTAAAACTACGTCCCATTATCCAGGAGGGTCCTGATAACTTCCATTACGACTTCCATTATATCTTGTTATTTAGACTGACCTTAAAACTACGTCCCATTATCCAGGAGGGTCCCGACAACTTCTATTACGACTTCCATTATATCTTGTTATTTAAGCTGACCCTAAAACTACGTCCCATTATCTAGGAGGGTCATGAAAACTCTTAATTGAAACCTATCTTAAACATGAAAACTTTGGAACGAACTTATATTCCTTTTTATGCCAAGTTATGTTTCTCATGATTGTTTTGTCATTTAAACTAAGTTCCATTTTCCAGGCGGATTCTGAGAATTTCCAGTCATACCTGTTCGGGTCCTGCATTTCTTTACGGAGGATTTCTCCGAAACATCTGCCCTTGTTTCAATCAAAGAAAATCTTGTCAGTTTTAAATGTGTTGGTTGGTTTGTGGCCTTGAACTTTGATGGCGATTGCTCTTTCACCTCCCATGATAACTGATTTCCACTTGAATATCCTGCTCGTTTACTGGCTAACCACTCTCCCCGCCATCCTTGTCATAGGAAATACCCCTCTTATTCAAACCCACATCCCTTTATCTGTGGCATCGCTCATGTCCTGACATTTACCGAGCCCTTGTTTTTACTTGAATCTCAAAGCACGACAATTACTGCCCACTCATTGTGTATGTTGCTCTTCCTAGATTGAACCCACTAGCTCTGACCTTGGGGTCCATTGTTCTTTCACTTGCCATGATAACTAACTCCCAATCGAGGACTTTGTTTGTTTATTGGTTAACCACTTTCTTTGTTACCCTTGACATAGAGAATATCTCCGATCCGTTCACCACCCCTTCTATCTTTGTTGCATTGTTCATGAATTGATATGTACTAAACCCTTGTATTCCAAATGAATCTCCAAAGCATGTCAATTGCCACCCCCTCAACGTGTATATTGTTCTTTCTTGACCTAATTACTGGCCCCGACTTTGCTCCTTCACTTGTCATGATAACTGATTTCATTTGAAGACCTCAATCGTTCCTTGACTGACCACTTCCTTTATCAAAATATGCCTTTCCTTTGTTCTAACCCCATACTTTTATTTGTTGTATTGCTCCTGAATTGACACTTACCAACCTTTTTGTCTCCCATGAACCCCAAAGCATTTTAATTGTTACTAACTTCAGTGCAAACTTCAGTGCACATGTTGCTCTTTTCTGATTTAAACCCCCGGCCTTGCCCTTGAGGTCTATTGCTTCATCGCTAGCCGTGATAACTTTTGATTTCTTTTTTGGGAGATCTTGATTGTCACTGGTGTCAATCTTATTACGGGAAATTCTTTTGATCTGTTCAACTTCGCTCTTCATCTGTTGTGTTGTTCATGAATTGATGTATACCAAGCCTTTGTATTTTACAAGGACTTCCAAAGCATGTTAATTGTTGTCAACCCCAGTCATGTTTGATGTTATTTCCTGACTTATGACAATTTGATGTGCTGGCCAGATCCCATTGTGTGCAATTGGAAAGCTTGGTGGCAAATTTTGAAGTCATTTCTCATTTGTTATGACCAGATAGACTCAAGCAGAGGGAAAAACAAAGTGGGAAGAATAGAGTGAAGGAGAATGGCAAGAGACGATTCCTAACAAGAAACCTACAGAGTAGAACACCATCAGATGTAGATACTGACCCTAACGACCTTGACATGCACCTACAGCCTACTTTTTTAGCAAATCTGATGCTCAGCTCTTGTTGCAATTTTCACCATGAAACTAGCCTTCAATGCTTCATTTACCCGATCTGGTTCATAATCCTTAGTCGACTTGTGGTACCCATAGGGTTTTCACCATCAAGCCTCTCTCATTCTGATTTTCTCTCAACTCGCTATCGCCTTACGGTGTCCGTAAGGGTTTTCACCAATAAGACTCTCTCATTTTGATTTCTCTCATCTTGGAGTACCCATGGTGGTTCTCATCATCATGAATTTATAATTCTTCATTTTCCTTTGTTTGGACCGGAGTGTTGCCCCTGATGTGATTCACCTTTGCTCGCTTGACTCGGCATTTCTTGAAGATTGATTGGAAGGTCTTTCTTTGGACTGTAATGTGGCTTTTGGATGGGTTTAGAAAGAAAGGTATAGAGGCTCAAGATAATTCAATGTGAGTTAAAGAACTACAACTTTCGGAATCATATTTCTTGCAACAACCATAACTTCTACCCTAGTTTCCTTCTTGGGGATTTTTGAATTTTTCTTTTGTTGTGACTGAACCTCAGTGAGACTGCCTACGTACCCTTTCGGGATCAAGTCAAACGTAGTTCAGGCAACTACATTTGTTGTTGCGATATTTTCCTTCCTTCCACTCTTCTTTTTCATTTTCTTTTCTTTTCTTTTCTCTTTTTTTTTTCTTCTTCTCTTTCTTTTCTTTTCTTCTTTCCTTTTTCTTTTCTTTCTTTTTCTTCTTTTTCTTTTCTTCTTTTTCTCTTTTCTTTTCTTTCTTTTCTTTTCTTTTTCTTTTCTTCTTTTCACTATTTTTCTACTTACTTCCCCATTCAATCCTCGAGTTTTATTGTTGATTCCGAAAGAGGGATATGAAAGAAAATCTAATAAGGGTCAAAGGAATAACAAAGGATAAAGTGTTTGGATAGCAGAACAAAATGCCTTCGTCATTTCAATCTTCAACACATACACAGTTAAACACCTTTTGATTGATTCACATATTTGCCTTCTGTGTTTGCCGATTCCTAGTGCCATTGGACAACAATCTCGGTACCACGAATGGTCCCTTTAGACTTAGGGCATTCTTGCCTTTGGCTTTAAACCGATGAGGCATGATGCATTTCCACAGTATTTCTTTATGTTCTATTTTCCCCCAGTTTCACTTGATTCAGGCTTCAAAGTATTCCAGTATGTTTTTATTTCTTCCGAGTACCCTTACATCTTCAACATTGTTTCATTGCTAAACTGACTTTTAAACCAGGCCGAGAATTATGTGCATGTCATGTCACTAAAATCAGCATGAAAAGAATTGTAAAATGATTAGAAATGAAGTGACTAGAAATGTCAGGAAACAGAGAATTGTATTAGACTGATGGGTTGAAACAACAAAACGAACAGACTAGACTAGAACTACAAACCTAGACGGCACTAAAACAAGCTATTATTACTAAACAAAGCAAAGTGGAAAGATAGAAGGGTTTGACTCCCAAGACAGTATCCGGATTACAACCCTGAAATAACCCGGACTTTCAGAAATGAGACCAAAATAAGCCACCAAAACTCCACTCTAGGTGATCGAGAGATGGAGAATCTTCCCAATTACCACGCCTAGCATTTTAGCCACTGAGTTTCACATCAATATTTCCAAGACCATTATTGACTTTAATCAACACGTTCCCAAGATAAATCGCATGCTCCTTGCCATTGCCATTGCCATTGACCACAATTACTTCTTCTTGAATCATTCTTTCTATTTACCTTTTCAAAGATCGACAGTTTTCAATGCTATGCCCCTGGACATTAGAGTGGTACATGCATCGAACAGTAGTATCAAAGCTTTTCGCATTTGGGTCTGGAGTATATCCAAGGAGCGGCTTAATCAGGCCAAGATGTTTTAACTTTTCAAACAAGCTTGTGTAAGATTCGCCAATGGGCATGAAATTATCTTTTGTTTCCCTCCATGCCTCAGTTTTCTAGGATTGTTGTATGCTTGAAAGGGCTGTGAAGATACATGAGATTTTTAGGCTGATGGTGCCTGCTTTAGGGAGTGACTTGGTGGAGGGACAAATGGCCGGGTGTTATTTGGTAGATGGGGTGGCTTATGTGGAGTTTGGGGATGTTCACGGGATCGGTATTGTGGTTGAAAGCATTTAGCAAGAACGACCACCGGACCATGTCGTCGGTGGAGGGTATAACCTGATGGTTGGACAAAAGATCGGGTGTTGTTCAGGGGATAGGTTTGGAGTTAGTTTTGAACAGGTTTGGAAAGAACAATTATCGGACCTTATTGTGGATGGGGCTTAGCAACATCTTTTACGTCAATGGCAGGACCATCCCGAGCAACCTGTTCGTTCCATTTGAGCCAAAAATCCTTAAATCTCTCCTTGGGTTTCTTTTCCGTCTGAGATAGGGAAGGGCATTTTGGGGCAAGGTCTTTATGGTACTGGAAATGTTGAACAAAATCTTGAGCCATGTCACCCAATGTAGGCCATTTGCCAACATCGTGACGATTATACCATTCTAAAGTTGCCCCAGTCAAGCTCTTACTGAAGTATGCCATCAACAAACCATCTTTATCCCCAACACTTTTCACTTCATCGCAATAGACCCTCAAGTGAGTTGCCGGATCTCCATTCCCATCATACAAGTTAAAATTTGGCACTTTGAATCCTGTGGGCAGACGGACGTCAGGGGACGCAGACAGTTCTTTGCAAGACATGTTACCATGGTCTCCCATTCCTTGTACGTTATTCAAAGATTGTTCTTTTGGCTTTATGGCTATTTCATCTCGTCCTACTTTTCCTATGACCTTTTCATTTTCAGTATGAAGCTTATCCTTAGGGCTCTTCCTGTATTCATTGTTGGGGGTAGTGGATATGACAGGAAACATTGGTGGTGGCGGGGGTGGTACCTTCCCAGTCATCCAGGCTTGATACATATCTGTCATGTTTTGTCTTAACATCCGCACCTCTTCACTCAACCCATTATCAATCAACTGAGGTTGGGCACTGATATTAATCAACTCAATTATGTTGTCGTTTGCCATTGCCTTTTGTCCTTGTGTTGCAATGCGGAATTACCGTTTTAAAACCACAAACCAACCACCTTTCTGGAAATGGAAAAACGAAGCCACCATGTTAGCGTTAAGGTATTTAGCATATTGATTTTTCTTTCCTTTCTTTCTTATTTTTCTGCTATTTTCTTTTCTTTTTGCCTTTTTGTAGTTTTTCCTTTTTTCTTTTTTGTAATGGTTGAATCCTACGTGGATTGCCTACGTATCATGACCCCGCATGAATCAGACCGAGCGTAGTTCTTGCAAATTAATGCAAAAATAAAGAGATATTTATTTGGATTTTCAAATTTGTTTTCTTTAAATGGAAATTACAGAAGCAGACTCCAACTACAAACTTGATGATTAACACTAGATTAAGAGTACATCAAAACTTCACATCTTGGGGCTCGTGGGGCATCACTCGGCATCGCCACAGGCTTCCGCAAGACTGAGAATGGTTGAATGTCAACTGAGACTATTTTTAATAGCAACTGGCAATGTAATGACTTATTTTGACAAAGTGGCTATTTTTGCAAAATTTCATTTAAGAAACTACAAACTCAATGATTAAAAACACATCAAAATTTCTCATCCTGGGGCCCGTGGGGCATCACTCGGCATCGCCACAGGCCAGCACAAGACTGAGAAGGTTTTAATGTCAATTGTGACTATTTTTTACAAAATTGGCCATGTAATGGCTTACTTTGACAAAATAGCTATTTTTTGCAAAATTTTATTTAAGAAAATAAACCCGAAAATTTCTCATCCTGGGGTCCGTGGGGCATCACTCAGCATCGCCACAGGCCAGCGCAAGATTGAGAAGGTTTTAATGTCAATTGTGACTATTTTAGCAAAAACCGGCCATGTAATGGCTTATTTAGCAAGGTGGCTATTTTTGTAAAAGTTGTTAAATGACCAAACTTGATTTTTGCGGATACGGCCTTTCAACACTTCCGAAAGGGAGATTTTAAGGCTGTGCCCGCAAATTATTTAAAATTGACTCAAGGTAGCTATTTTTGCAAAAAGGGCCATCCGGCGTCCTTTTGAGGGACATTCAGCTTATTTTAAACAAGAATAGCATCACCCGATTTATTTATAACAAAATCAAAATTTTGATATTTTTCGGCTATTTTTGCAAATAAGGTGTGGTTGGACCCGTCAAGGGTTGCCTACGTATCTCACACGTGGTGAGAATCAAACCAGCGTAGTTCGGGCCGATTGGCCAAAAATCAAAACTATTTTTCAACAACAAATTAATTTCCATTTTTTCAAAGATTTTCTCTTTTTCCATTTTTTTTCATTTTTTCAAAAAATCCGGCAGCATTTCGATACTATTTGGGCATTGAGTTTTTCACAATAAATGGTTATCCTTTATTAGTCCTAACACTGCTATTTTTACATTTTTTCACTTATTATATATAAACCGGTCAACATGCAGAACCGAGCAAAATAAAGGCAAGTAGCACGTAATATGAATCAGAATGGTCATTTCAATTCGGGTCACCTGTCCTAAACGGACCCAACCCATGTGTTGAGTCCCCTAAGTCAAAATGCACGTGATGCAAATAAGCGTCCTACTAGGGATCTGGCATGAGTTTATTGTTCATCTAGGTTTAAACCCTAGGTTTATTGGTCTAGATCTGGCTTACTCGAGAGGACAACTCGGGCCGAGGGGGAGGCAGCGTACCGGGGATACAGAAGCTCGCCCGGCTTTGCAACTTATCCAAACCTCGTTCTAAATTGGAAAAAGACTCTAACAGAAGAGAAGCTACACGAAGTGCACCCTTCTCCATGATGTAGAAGACTCAAAAAGAGGGAGGGATTCGCGACAATTTATATACAATTCAACAAATATTAAAGTGGTAAAAATATTTAGCACGTAATGCATGGAACATGTATCAAAATCAAAATAAAGCCAAATACAACAATTTAACTGAGCTCAAATTCTTGAACCCTGAACTGAAGTTCTAGGTTTTAATCCCCAGCAGAGTCGCCAGAGCTGTCACACCTCCTTTTTCCGAGCTTTAGTCTTAGGCTTTACTACATCCCCGGGAAGGGTATAATAAAAAAGGAGTTTTTCCACTTTAAGGATAATCAAAACGGGATTCGTTTTATTTAAGATTCAGAGTCGCCACTTGGGAAATTTATGGTATCCCAAGTCACCGGTTTGAATCCCGAATCGAGGAAAGGGTTTGACTCTGTATTACAGTCGCGAACCAGAAATTCAGGTAAGGAATTCTGTTAACCCGGGAGAAGGGGTTAGGCACTCCCGAGTTCCGTGGTTCTAGCACGGTCGATCAACTACTATTTTGGATAAATTTTGATTTTTTTATACATGTTATGCTTATAGTGCAATTTAGAATAATTTACCACTTTATTTATTTTATTTAAGAAAGTGAACATCGTTTAAGAACGTATTTTTGGATCATGTCACATGAAATGCACCCGGATCCTCAACACATTCCTATTCAACGTTTTCAGATGTGGATTTAGGTCGCATGAAATGGACACCCGTATTTAGGAAAGTAATTTTATTAAAAGCGTGCCTAAAGTGACTATCGTGTTGTTATCTTTTGGGAAGGCCGCAAAATTTGCTAAACGGCCCGTCCCGAATACTAAGCATTTTGGAATTAAACAATTGATGAGGGCCCCGCAATTATGTATTCGATTTGGCGAGGCTCGTCTCATTTTATTATTAAAGGACCACTTAAAGTAACTAAATTTCCTATTTATTGTTTGTCTTTAATAATAAAAGAAAAGCCTTAGCTAATTACTGCTATAACATTCGGGCCCCAAGTTCAAGTCCGGATTCAAACAAAAGGATTAAACTATTAATTTGAACCCATACTTAACTCGAGAGCCTAATGTTACAAATTAGACCTAATGAACCCAAGAGAATTTATCCTCCTGCACACTTGGGCTTCGCATTTAGCCCAACGTATGTCAACATGAAATGGCCTTGCGATTTGGGCCTTTTTTAATATCCAGCCCAATTTGAGAACAGTGAGTGTGATGTCCATTGAGTAGCTGAGCTAGACCATTGGGCCTAGACAAGTGAAGCAGGGATCAAGCCCGTACAATGACAAAAGCTCTCAAGCTATTTACAGATTCCCCAGCCTAATTTTGGACTAACAAACAATTGCCTTTTATAGCTATGAATCACGGAAATATGGCTGGGTTGTAATTAAAGCTAGTGGAGGCAGCTACGTTCATAGGAGCATTGCTCTTACTGGATTAAATCAGACTTATAAGAATTAACCACTT
>MU670414.1:69504-134087 GCA_026770625.1 Nicotiana glauca
AATACTAAGCATTTTGGAATTAAACAATTGATGAGGGCCCCGCAATTATGTATTCGATTTGGCGAGGCTCGTCTCATTTTATTATTAAAGGACCACTTAAAGTAACTAAATTTCCTATTTATTGTTTGTCTTTAAGAATAAAAGAAAAGCCTTAGCTAATTACTGTTATAACATTCGGGCCTCGAGTTCAAGTCCGGATTCAAACAAAAGGATTAGACCTCTTAATTTGAACCCGCTACTTAACTTGAGAGCCTAATGTTACAAATTAGACCTAATGAACCTAAGATAATTTATCCTCCTGCACACTTGGGCTTCGCATTTAGCCCAACGTGTGTCAACATGAAATGGCCTTGCGATTTGTGCCTTTTTTAATATCCAGCCCAATTTGAGAACAGTGAGTGTGATGTCCATTGAGTAGCTGCGCTAGACCATTGGGCCTAGACAAGTGAAGCAGGGATCGAGCCCGTACAATGACAAAAGCTCTCAAGCTATTTACGGATTCCCCAGCGTGATTTTGGACTAACAAACAATTGTCTCTTATAGCTATCAACATAGAAATACGGGTGGGCTGTAATTAAAGCTAGTGGAGGCAGCTTCGTTCATAGGAGCATTGCTCTTACTGGATAAAATCAGACTTATAAGAATTAACCACTTAGATAGTCTTTTCCAATGCTTACTTCATTGTTCATAATAGATTATCATACAAAACGATAGTGCGACATGAAACTGACGTTCAGATTTAAATAAATACAAAGGCTTAGCTACTAGGAGCCCTTTTAATACCTATCAGGAAAAAGCACATATTAACTTGTATTTTTTGTTCATCCTAACACATATGGATTCAGTAACAGAGTAATGAAATTAATTGCTATGTTAACGCTAACAATATTGAATAACACATTCACATAATCTACACAGAAAGCAGTCCACAATTATTACAGCCCGGCTTATTCGATTTAATGTTTAGTCTAATACAAGTCAATAAACTCAACAATTTTTATCAGCGATTCAAATGAACAAGCTGCGCTAATAGTGCAAAACTACAAATACTAAATATTCATCTGAATTAGCAACTTTGAAATGATAAACAATCAAAGATGAACTCGAATCCAACTTCTATTTCACTCAACTCAAGGTTACATCAGGATGGTTCAAAGGTGTACTTGGAGTTAGAACAAAAACATGATGATGCTGAAGTCAGTCGAACAGCAGTAAACAAGCAGCAACGACAGTAATAAATTTAAATTGAAAAACAGCTTCTCAATAGAGCACTTTCAGCACAGAACAACTTCAGTACTCAATTTGATCTAAACTGACTCAAACAAACTCAGAATTGCCCCCAGAAATCACTCTAATGGACCTCCGAGATTTCTAGAACTAAAAGGAGAAAATTCAGCCATCAGAACAACCAAAATTTGACTAGAATTATCTAATGAGCAGTAATATTTTTGGATTTTTTTATACTGACTTTCTATTATTTTTGGTTTTTTCTATATGAAAGAAGTTAAAACCTAAGAAGTTCTGATGTGAATTTAAATTTCAGATCTGCAGAGATTGAGAGGATTTTTGGGGGGGAAATATTGGGGTGCCAAACTTGTTTGTTAAGGCATAGGAATGCCCTTTTATAGGCAAAGATGAGGGCAGCCCCTCAATTTCTGTTTTAATTTTCAGTCCTTAGTTTATTTCAAATTAGTCCCTTATTTTGTAACTTGTGTCAGAAGTTAGTATGCTAAACTTTTTAACCCTTACACTAAAGCCCTCTTGTGGAAAGTCCTAGAAGATTCTAGTTGTATTTGTCATATTCCTATCCTTTTGAAATACTTATTCTACCTTCACTTGCATTCTAACATTAAACATGCCATTTTCAATCCCTAAAATACCCTCAAACCTCTCCTAGAATTACCAACCTGTTTTATCTAACCATTTTATCCTGAACCTATATTTATTAAAGCTTAGCAGTAATCTAAAGAACATTTCAAATTAACTATAACCAATTTTCAATTCAGCTAATTAATCCTATCTACTATCAATTATTGAAATTCAAATAATATCAATTAAAAGCCAAAGTAAGTTAAATCTGAAGGCCAAATTACACTAGAATCTAGACTAAACAACACAATTAAAACTCTTGAATCATTATCAAACTAATCTATAAGAATTAGCCATAGTTAAATCCAATCAGAATCAACACAAATCATCCAAAGCTAAATTGAAACCTTAAGGCCCTAACTTAAAGCTATAACAGAGAAATCAGAGAAAACAGAGAAAACGCTAATGCCCTAGTTTCGACTCTGTTTGTATTGTTTAAAACTAATAAAGGTAATGAAAAATAGAATAAACAGAGAAAAAGAGAACGAAGTAACAGACTAATGAAAATAGTAGAAGGAAGAAAATAAAAAAGATAAAAAAAAAAAACAATACAAGCAGAGTCTAAAGAAGAAGAGAAATACCTAACTGACCGGACTTGAACCAACAAACCAAATACATGATGAAACTTGACCAGTCGCCGGCGAAGACAATTATTTGACGACCTCCAACGGGATTCGAAGGAAGCTGAAGACAGATTTGTAAAGGGGTCGTCAAGACAGTACAGGGGTGTGAGTTTGGTGGCGTTTTATGTTGGCACCGCCACCCCAAGGCGGTGGAAAAAGGGGCGGTGGTCTCTAGGGTTTGGAGATTTTGGAGGGTTATAGTGGGATTCGACAGAAAAGACCCACATATTCGTGATGAGGGAGGAAGATAGATGCAGTAGTGAGATTTTGGTGGGGTTTGACGGTTAATCTCCGCCATATGACGGATTCCGGCGGCGGCGGCGTTACAGACGATGTTGGATACTGGGGTATGAGGAAGGGAAGGGGCTGTCTCTTAGGGTTATTGTTTTTAGATAATTTTAATTAATCACGAAGAAATGCGAGCCGTTGGATTAGAAGGAAAGAATGGCTCAGATTTAATTGGCCTTTAATCCCAAAACGACGTCGTTTTCGGCGTGGCCAAAGCTGGACCGGGCATTGGTGTGATTGGGCTGGGGCGTGTGACTTTGAATCAGCCCAATTGTGATTTTTTTATTAAGACCACTTCTTATTTTAATTTATTTTTCTTTTCTCTTATACTCTTGTATTTTATTTTCATCTTTTTGAATTTTGTATTTTTTACTTTGCATATTATTTTTTTCTGATTTTTGTAAAAATTAAAACAAAAACCTAATTAAACTATTTAAATTCTAAAATCAATTATCAATTAAAATTGCCTAGGAATTAATTTTTGTGATTTTCTTTAAATTATTTTAAAATTAATTAATACCTACTTAATACTAAAAAACGTGAAATTAAATTCCTAATGCAAATGCGTATTTTTGGTATTTTTAATGTGAATTATTTATGTAGTCAATTAACACAAAAATGCAACAATTATCAAAAAATGACACCAAAATACACAAAGATTGTAAAAATAAAGAAAAATCATTTTGTTTGGATTTTTTAGGAATAATTTGCTTAGGGCATAAACCACGTGCTCACACATAACATGTGCCTGTTTTGCCCAGCTGCTTCGTGCCCAAGGCTGGCATTGCACCCAGCCTTGTCTTTGACACTACTCCGCGCTAATGTCATGGCCACAGCTCACCGCCCATTGACTTAGCCACATACGTTCATTGCCACAACATCCTGCTTATGTCAAGTCGGCCCCAACTTGATCAAATCTGCCCGCATCAACTATCATTGCTTGTCCTGCATTGCCTTGCCTTGCATTGCCATGTCTTTGCCCCTACTTTGACATGGCTTTGCCTTGCCATTATTTTGCCAACCCGCATGTCCAAGTAAAATGTGCCTTGCTTCCGTTTAAGGTGCGTTTGTCAACCCCGCATAGTCCGTCATGCCGAGTAATCATCATGATGTTGCCCAATTTTTCAGGTTGTGTGCCAAGGCCATCATGAAAATCCATGTCACAACTCATACCTGCCGAGGACCTTTGTCAAGGGGCTAACAAACCACCCCCACCAGAAGAATTCGTCGTCCTCGACGAAGCAGTTTTCGCATTTTTCAGGGCCTTAAATATGCTGTTATCTGCTCATGTTCTTTCTCATTCGGCTCATCTTCACTCTTTTCTTCAGCAAACAAAGCTGAAAGCCGTTCAATTCTTAGACAGTCCCTCGCCATGTGTGGTCCTTTGCAAATAAAACCGTCGTCAAACTTGTTATTTTGTCTCTTGTATGTCGAAGGTCCAGCACCTTGTTTTTCATTTCCATTGCCATTGCCCTCAACAGCATTACCCTTGTCGTTTCCATTTTTCCTCCACTCTTTTGCCTTGTCCTTGTTCCCATTTTTGGACTTTAAAGTAGTAGAGAAATCAAAACCATCTTGTCCCAACCGAAAATCACCCAATGCATCCGCAGCAGCAATGGAACTAGGAAGGTCTTTCACATTCTGCCTTTGGAGATTCATCTGCGCCCACGACTGCAACCCGTAAAGAAAATTATGTAGCTTGTCTTCCTCAGACATGTTGCTTTTATCCAGCATCAAATAACTGAAATCTTTGACATATTCCCTAACCGTTCCAGTTTATTTCAACTTCTTCAAACGATCTTTAGCAATCCAGCCCGCATTGCTAGGAAATAATTGATCCTCCAATTCTTTCTTCAGCCCTTCCTAAGAGTCAATCTTCGGAGTACCAGCACTTATATCATCTGCCATGCTTGTCCGCCACCAAAGATTTGTATCGTCCACCAAGTACATAGTCGTAATGGTGACCTTGTCTTCATCTTGCACTTTGGCAGCCTGAAAGTATTACTCCATATCCCACAGGAAGTTTTCGAGTTTCTTGGAACTCCTTGCACTATTAAACTCTTTAGGCTCCGGAATTCTGACCTTGGTAGGATCTTCCCCACGCTGTGCTTCATCATTGCCAACAGCACGATGCAACAACATATTTTCCGCTTTCAGATCTGTGCACTCTTGGCTCAGCCTGTTCATCTCGGCCTCAAGATAGGTGAGACGAGTCACAATAGTCAGAAATTGATCCCCATCAACAGTTCCAACGAGTGCCTCCAATGCAGCAATTTTTTCCCTCAGTTCTACGTTGCCACCAGCCATCTTTCACAAAATTTAGCCATTGAACGTTGTGTCTTCGCTCCGATCCAGCCACGCTCTGATACCAGTTGTCATAGGGGTGATTTATATCACTCGAATTTCAGCCCGAGGTTCAACTCCGTGCGGCAGTCAAGCCCAGCCTTGACTTCGACCTGTCCAACACTTAGTTTTATTTTGGGGACGTTTTGAACTTAGAAACAAATAGGCAGCAAAAACAGTAAATAAAGGCACACACGATGTACAAAAATTTCTTCTCAACTCGTATTAATATGTGAATACAAGAACACAATAGACAACCCTATGGCCAAGACAAAGAATTCCCTAATTCCCTACCCCAAAACGTTTTCCCACCCTTAGGAAAATAAACTAGATGATTTTGGCTTCACAATGCCTCAAGATTAAGTTTTTCTGCCTTCTTTAGGATAGCCTAGGCATATATTTATAAGGCAAAATTATACAATCAGTTGACAAGCCCAACTGATGGGCAAACATGTCAAGACAAGTACAAAAACGTGTCCCCCATTTTTAGGCCATGATCAGCCATGTCTTGGTTGTGGTTTGTAACCACCAACTGTCTCCCATGTGCCTTGCACACGTTTTTCAACTGTTGCCTGTGCACAGCATGTGCTTGTTTTGCCCAGCTGCTTCGCGCCCAAGGCTGGCATTGTGCCCAACCTTGTCTTAGACATTGCTCCGCGCTAATGTCATGGCCACAGCTTGCCGCCCACTGACTTAGCCGCACACGTTCATTGCCACAGTTGTCCGCTTATATCAAGTCGCCCCCAACTTGATCAAATCTGCCCGCATCAATTGTCATTGCCTGTCCCACATTGCCTTGCCTTGCCTTGCCATGTCTCTGCCCTTACTTTGACATGGTTTGCCTTGCTATTGTTTTGCCACCCCGCACGTTCAAGTAAAATGCGCCTTGCTTCCGTTCAAGGTGTGTTTGTCAACCCTGCATAGTCCGTCATGCCGAGTAGCTCATCATGATGTTGCCTAATTTTTCAGGTTGTGTCCTAAGGCCATCATGAAAATCCTTGTCACAACCCACACCTGCCTAGGACCTTTGTCAATGGGCTAACAGATATACTCCACCCCTGCATTTACAAATCCATGAAGTGCAGCACCAACAATTGTCATGACAAACCCCAAAACATCGTGACTATTCGACTCTCCTTTAGGCCTATCTCTATTCATATGCAGCCCTAATATGATTGATCTAAATTTCATCAAAACCACAGCATTTATAGAATAATGTGTGAACTTATGTTTTGGTCTTTCTTCTTTGTGCATAAGAAAGTGATGTTGAAGCGGGGAGGGAGGAAATTGAAACGGAAAGATAAGACATACCGAAAGTGTAGAGGTAGCTACAAACACCAAGACGGAGACCTAAAATGGCACTGGCTAATATTAATTTTAGAGTGAGTAAAACTCTATTAATTTCTGTTTTGGCCTTTCTTCTTTGTGCATAAGAAATGGCAATTGGTAAAATCAAGATTGGAAACCCTGCTGTAAGCAGAAAAGCTTGCAACCATTTTCTTTTTCCACCATGCAAAAAGTAAACCCTAACAAGCATAACACCTGCTATTTGGCCAACTGCCATGAAGATGCAGTTGATGACAACAGGCAGTGTTTTGATTGATATGAAATTCTTGAGTTTCCTAGGCTTGCATTTTTTTCCCTCTTGCTCTCTTTGTATGTCCATTTTTTTCTCTACTCTAGAGAGATTTCTGTGTTATCAAGATATTTATTCTAGTTAGAGCTGCTAGAAACAGAGGCGGATCCAGGATTTCAGCAGGATGGTGCACCATTATCCGACCCAGCGTTTGATTTGGTTTTCTAAAACTTACCTTGGAGAACTATCAATAGTAGCATCATTATTTATAGTTATAAGTGTTAAACTCAATATTTAATTCAAGGATATATCAAAGGGTGAACCAAAAAAGAGAAGAATGCATGGAAAAAAAGAAAAAAAACAAAGACAGGGCATGAGATTTGAATAGAACAGAAAAGAACGAAAAAGAGAAATAGAAAAAGAAATAGAAATAAAAAAATGGCTTAGAGATGGAAGATAGGAGAGTGGATTCGAACACTAGATGTGAGGGTCAATGGTGCACAAAGCTACCACTGCACCAAATACTCTTTTGACCATGGGTTCCCACGTGAAAAATTAAGTACTTTATTCGAAAAATGTCCCTATGATACACAGACTAAGGAGGGGAGTATGGGTGCACGTGCCCCATGCCCTTCCACGTGAATCCGCCTATGATAGAGAGGCTGAGGAATTTGGACTGGGGCAGAGCAAGTATTATATGATGATATTAGCACTATCAGCAATAGCTTTGCAAATTATGATTATTGGAAATCTTGGGTTGATCTTCAGCTCCTCAGCTTTATTGTCAGGGATATTTAACTCTCTTCTAGTTCCAGTACGATAGATCTTTGCTGTCATGTTCTTACCTGAAAGCTTCAATGCGGAAAAGTGGATGGCTTTAGCTGTGCTCTTATTTCTATGGTGAATATAAGGCCAGCTTAAAGGTCACAAAAGCCAAACACGCAACTCAGCCAGACCAAGTTTGTGTAAATTACTACCTTTGTAATTTTCATGCAGAATTTTTCATAAATAATGTCGACCTATTATTCTAATTCGGCTTGTACACATGTTTGTATCTGGCGCTGTGCGCTATTAAAGTCTTGTAAACAAAAATTTAGCCTATTAAACAAAAATAAATTATATGAAACGATGTCGGATGACACTAATTGACTCAAGGTGTCTCTGCCACTGAATATACAAGTTCAACTTAATGTTATCCCTAAGTATCTCAAATCCGATTCCACCAGAAGTCTTTTGCAAATCAGTGAATCGAGCAACGAAAGCTCAAACATATATTATCTCAGTTATTCTTATTTCCTTTTACGACCGGTCGGAGACAAAAAGAAATGGGCATAATGTAGCTATTGAGATGAAGCCATGGAAGTTTCTAGATCGAGCAATCGAGAGATATGGAACAGAGGAGGAGAAGAGAGTTTTGGAATAATCATTTCCGCTTACTTTCATATGAGGTGTACATTATTATTTGTACTAATGAGTCTGTACAGCTAACTACTAACTAACACCTAACTAACTATGCCACCCCGTCATTCCTCTTAACACTCCCCGTCAAGCTGTGTATTGAGAAGAGATTAACACTCCCAGCTTGGACAACAAGTAATCATGGTGTGATTTACCAAGTCCTTTTGTCAGGATATTTGCTAGTTGCAGATTGGAAGGAACATGGACTGTATGAATAAGGCCTTCTCTCTCTAATGAAGTGGCAGTTAATTTCTATGTGCTTAGTTCTTTCATGGTACTCCATCCGTTTCAAATTAAATGAGGTAGTTTGACTCGACACGAAGTTTAAGGAAAAAAAGACGTTTAAAATTTATGCTCTTAAAAGCTTAAGGGGTAAGCCATGACATTTGTGTGGTTATAAAAGCTTCTCATTAAGGGTAAAATAGGTAAAATTTAGAGTTTAAAGTTGAATTAATTCCAAATTTAGAAATTTGACATTTATTTTGGAACAGAATAAAAAGGAAAGTACCTCATCTAATATGAAACAGAGGAAGTATATTGAATTTGTTGCTATTTGAATTTCTGCTTTGCTATCATAGAATAGCTCCACTGGTAAATCCACATCAAAATTTAGCTCCTTGAACAATCCTACTAACCAAACTAGCTCAACCAGTACATTTGCTATACTTTTATATTCTGCCTCTACTGAGCATCTTGAAATGGTATTTTACTTCTTTGATTTCCAGGAGATTAAGGAATCTCCAAATTTTACCACAAATCTATTGACTGACTTCCTTGTCATTGGGAAAGTAGCCCAATCCGCATCACAATGTATTGTGAGTTGTGATGAAGCCTTAGCAGATAACAACATAGTCAGTCTAGTGCATTCATTAGATACCTCACTACCATTAGAGCCCTTCCATTGGTTTCTTTAGATACCTCCCTACCTAGCCTGCATGAATTGACTCAGATTTTTCACAGCATAAGCTATGTTTGGTCTGGCCATAGTGGGGTAAAGTGACTTTCCTACTAATTTCTGATAGCTGCTAGGATCACTCAACAACTCCTCTTGTTGACCAGTGCATGTTCCTCTTTCGTCAAATTCCATACCAGTGAACCTTTGATTCACCTCAAACGGAGTGCCTGCTTGTTTAGATCCAGCTAAGCCAAGATTACTAATCAAATCCAATGCAAATTTTCTCTGCCAAACGAGCATTCCCTGTTAGCTTCTAGCAATTTCAAGGCCAAGGAAGTACTTCACCTCCCCAGGTCCTTGATCTTAAAATAGTGTTGTAACATGAGTTTTGCAGCTTCTATCCTAGTGGGGTTAGAGCCAGTGATTAAGAGATCATCAACATATACTAATACAAAAATTTGATCTCGTCCAGATTTTTTGGTGAAAAGAGAGTAGTCATAGAGGCTTTGTACAAATCCAGAAGCAGTCAAAGCCTCACTAAGCTTGAGGTTACATTGTCTAGAGGCCTGTTTGAGGCTATACGAGGACTTTTGAAGCTTATAGACTTGTTGATACTCCCCCTTGCTGACAAGGCCAGGTGGTGGAATCATGTACACATATTCCACCAAGTCCTCTAGCAAAAAAGCATTAAATACATCTATCTGATGAAGCTTCCATCCATGCATAGCTGCTAGAGACAAAACAACTCTGACAGTCACCATCTTGACTGCAGGAGAGAAAGTTTCCTGATACTCAAGATCTTCATGCCGTGTGTAGCCCTTGGCCACCAACCTTGCCTAATATCTTTCCACCTCACCCTTCATATTGCATTTGAGTTTGAACACCTACTTGCATTTGCATCTTAAAACCATCTTGCCTGTAGGTAGATCTACCAAACTCCAAGTCTTGTTTTCATTTAATGTCTTCTGTTCTTGATCCATGGCCTCAATCCACTTAGGGTCATGCATGGCCTCTTTATGGTAGTGTTGATATCTAATTTTGCCTCATATATTTTTAATACATATATATGCTTTCAAAATAGTACATATGCAGTTATAAGCATTTTTATAATTTTTTTATAATTTTAAAAGGCTTCGAATCAATTTATTTTTTCTCTTTTATTTATAAAATATCCAATAATTATCCTTCAAATTATTTTTGTGATGATTTATTTATCTAAATTTATTATTTACGCCAACATAGTGTTTAAATATTTTTAGTGCATTTTTTGCAATTATATTTATATTTTTAGGCTAAATTGCACATCTTTGCAATAATAGCCCATACTAATGCATAATTACATTATTGATGCATAAAATAGTCTTTTATATTTTTAAAATATTAAATAACTATTTTAAATCATTTTAGTACATAAAGATATTTTTGGAATTCCTTTTATTATTTTTATAAAATTATTTAGTTATTAAAAAGGGTTATTTAAAATCTAGCCCTATTTTATTTCAATTTTGGCCTTATTTCAACCCAATACCAGCCCAATTTTAATTTGAATTTACCCAGCCCAAACCCAACTACCCGATCCAGCCCCCAAAACCCTTTAATCTCGGCCGTTGATCATAGAGAACGAAGGCCATAAACGACCCTTCCTAAAATAAACCAAACGACCCCCCAAACCCTTCTCATTTCCAATGTTCGCCGCCCTGAAATCCCTCTTCTATTTTAAACACTCTCAAACCTAACCCTAATCGGACCTCTCCATCACTCAACTATGGCTATCTATGGTGGTTTCCCACCACCCTTCAGGCTTCTAGTAACCTCTTTCACATTAGTCTTGCCATCTCCAGGGTCCTCAGTGGACCAGGGCTAGTTGGCTTGCATCTATGGTCCTTTCTCGCCTGTTTCAGGCTGTTCCAGTGTGATTTCATGTATGATCGTGATACATCGGCTACGATCTATGGGTTACAAAGCAGGTTTCTTCACTTCTGTGTTGTTCCCCTCGAAAACCTAATTTCTTGCTTCTGAACCTCTTAGATCTGTACAGATCTGAGATGATTTAAACTTGTTTCATATGAGTTTTACAATAATCTTGTGATTCTTAGAAGAATTGTGTGATTTTCAAGTGATTTTTAATCTTTCTCTAAACCAGGGTTTCTGAGATTTGTTTTTCAAAATAGTTGGTAATTTTCGAGTGTTTGATCTTCTGCTTCTTATGTGTTTTGACTGATTTTGTAAGTTTGCTACAATCTTAACTCGTTTGTACTAAAAACCCTAATTTTTTCGATTCTTTTGTTTTAGTTTGTGAGTTATTTGAGTATTGCCTTTGTTCTTGCCTGGGTCCTTGTGAGTTCTCTAAGCCATTTGAATGTCTCGTGGCTTTCTTGTCCTAATATGCCTCTACTGAATTTCTTAGTTCAACCTTTCACTAATCCTATATGTCTATGTATGTTCTGACTGTTATTTCTTGGTTTATTTAAGTTGTTTGTGATGCTTGCTGACTTTTTATGTGATTGCCTTTTTAATTGAACCTTTGATTATTCTGAAGTCCTTATTTCCTAGTTTGATTTGAACACTTCTCCTTAACGAAACTTTTAATTTTTACTTCTTTACTCGATTTAGTTGCACTGCTTGCCTTAATTAATTCTCTGTTGCCTTATGTGTTATTTTACTGATTCTTACTGATTGTTTCCTTAATTGAAACCCCTTTGTATTAACCCCGAATTACCTACTCTGTACTCGATTTTCATCCTTATGTATTTGTCCTTTGTTTACCAGTAATTATCCCTTGATTAAAGGGAAAACTTACTGATATAACATGTGATTGATTCCCTGAATTTCTCTAATTGCTACTTAATTGATTCTTTACCTTCTTTTTCTAATTTTTTGATTACTACATAAACTCCCTCCTATTATCACTTTTGAAAACGAACATTAGTTCAAAAAAGCACACTTACACTCTAAAACTCTCTTTTCTTCTCTACTACTTGTGATATTCACTAGTATAGCTGGCTAAAAGCCAAGGCTAGATATTGAAACTGCCTCTGCTTTATATTTTGCATTCTTTTCTTCAACTGGTATGTCTCTAGTTAAATTTTAAAATCCAAACCCTATGTATTTCATTCCTGCACTAGTTCATCTACTATGAATCCAACTTGTCTTCCTGCTTACTTTTCTGCCTGAGCATGTCTAAACTCCATCGTGTTCAATATATTATTTACATTTCTACACTCCACCTAGTTATCTAATACTTAAGCAACCTGTTTGTGAATATCTATTCAATCCCTTAGTTGTGTGATCATGTTGGATTTTCTATATGTGACTCTTATGCGCACCAATCCCCTTATACCTGTGAGATCTGTTTTGTTGAGTGTTTCTGAATCTGGATGTTTTGTGATCATTTGATTGTTTGCAATTTTTAAAAGAATTATGGTACTATTCTCAAACTTTCTTTTACACCAAACTGTTTATGTTTCAAAACTTTTTTACTCCTAAAGTCATCTATGTACTATACTCAAAATCTTTTCAAAAATTATGGCAAGCACTCCCGCTTTATTCTTAGATTACTAGGTTCTGCCCCTCTGATATGTGTGCTGCCTTGAGACCCTTGAAATCTCTCTAAACTCTTGCATATTAGGGCTAGCCTTTCCACACTCCATAATAATCAGTTACTATTGGAGAAAGTCTAGGTGTGAGCACTGCCCGGGATCCTTGAGATCCTTTGGGAACTCTGACACACCTGGACATGAAATTGGCTATAGAACTTTGGCAATTGAGATTATTAGAGGCTTGGAAATTATTTGGGCCTACTGCAGGCTCCCTATAGATTAATTTCTATTTATTTATGTAATTTTTAATTCAATTCATTGGTCTGTAATAATTATTGTAAACAAATAGTGGGGTGATTAGTGAAAAACGGAGGGTAGTTATATATATTAGGTAAATTGGATAGATACCATGGCTAAAAGATCCATGTCGATTCAAATATGTTTGCTTTCTTTACTTCCACACAATTAGAAACCATGCCTGTAGTATCCAAAAAATGGCTTTAATAATAGAAATCATGCCTATAGGGTTAAAATCAGCTCTATATATACCATGCCTATAGGGGTTTCACTTTGGTTAAATAAGTGTTGTTTGGTTTTACCTTGCTTAACTAGAAATCATACCTATAGGATTTAAAATAGCTCAGTTAGAAAAAGCTAGTTCAATTCATGTTTGTTTATTCTGAACCGATTTAATTAATTAATCTGTCCGCTTCTTTAATCAGTATTCAAACACTAACTTAAATTAATAGTAGAAAGCATGCCTATAGGATCTCAAGTCGTCATTTAAAAAATCTGTTTACTGTTTTACTGCATTCCTAATCAATATAGATATCATGCTCATAGGACATCACTGTTATACGCCTAGGCAAGCCTATACGACGATAAAATTCTGCAATCGTAAAACCATATTCTTCTATTTGTGATTGCTCATACTCAGCAAGTCTAAAATCAGTAGGAAAATGGCTCGGTACTTTCACACTTTGGCCTTAATTCATTACTGTATACTCTCAGCTCACCTAGATATCATGTTCTAAGGTTTTCTCTTAAATATCTAAAACAGTTGTTTGAGACGTGCATTTGCTTGTTATGTATGTGGAGGTAAATGTGAGCCTTTAGTTGTTTCCTTCTTTTTAAATACAGTCCTACTTGTTTTATTTGACGCCTAGACATTTTCTCCTTTAAACACCTTAGGATGATCTAGAACTACCCAAAATTAGAGGTCCTAAATACCTCCAGTGCCATAAGGAAGGGACGGGTAGTGCATGCATAGGATATCTTTCAAGGTTGTTAGAACGCTTTAGGCTATGACCAAGGGGAGGGAATTGGGTAGTAAGGATATGATGACTACGCGCTAATGCCACGTGTAGCCCCTCAATGAGGAGTGATTACCGGGCATTGTGTATGTATGATCCTGTAGGCTAACCAACCTAGGACCCCTTTTCCTAACTCTCATTGTTTAAATAAATTTACTTTTCTTTATATATGTGCAACTTGTTCAAAACCTTTTCCTTGTTTCATTACTTAAATGTCAAAACATGCCTTTACTTGCAAGTACATGGTAAAATTGTTTATCTGTTTATTTGACTAATTTACATGAGTATAAGTTCGGCCGGGACCTACCGTTTTGGACCGTGAGGGGTGCGTACCACCTTTCCCTCAAGGTTATTTCAAGCCTTTAATCTAAATCTCTGGTAATGCAAACTAGTCCATGAATTAATTGCTTAAGGTGCCCTAACGCACCATAATTCCTTAGGTAGCGACTCTTCAAATACCCAATTCCCAAAAGGAAAAGAGTTATTCCCCCATGGAATATCGAAACCCAGACGTTCTCCGTGAGGAGGAAAAAAGGGGGCACGACAGCATGGCGACTCTACTGGAGATATTTTAGGCTCTTACCATAACGAACTTATTATTATGAATTAGTTTAGGCATGATCTATCCCCCGTAACCTTTCCCCTTAGTTAAATTTAACTGTTTACCTTTTAAGCATTTACAACTTCTTTATTTCCCCTGAAACTGACATGTCTCTTTGTTTTCTTCTTCTGTAACTGTCTTTCAATTATTTAAATACAACATTTATTATTTTCTTACATGCAAATACTTGACAACATACTATTATTGTTGCATTTACTCCACATCATATTCCACTCGTGCATATCAAAATCCTATAGGAACGCTTGATGAGTGGTTGCGCTCTTCCAACTTATTACTCTTAAATTTAGAAAGATTTATTTGCGGTAAAACTAGCTGATCAACGGTGCATTTGATGGTTCCGTGCCTTTCCTCCTCAAGGTGTTCGCTTGAGGGTACCAGTATAGACCCCCATAGTAACTTGCTCTGATTGTAATTGTGCATGCATCATAGTCAAGCATAGCCGGATTAATATGTTTCCACATAATAATCCTCTAAGACAAGCCTTATCCAAAAGTCCATCAGGTTTTCCATAATCCTAATGGACACAACCATGTTCTGTGCATTAATTTGGAAAACTAAATGCTAATATGCTAATCATGAATGTATAAATAGTCGCGTCTGGTAGGGGATAAGGGCTAACCCCTTTGTTTTGCAGAAAAATAAGGCATGAGGTCCCCAGATTCGATATAGTTAGCAACATCCCACCATTTTTACTAGATTAGTGGGAGGACCTTTAGTGACAAGAAACACATAAGAAAGTACTTGGGCAATCTACCTTCTGTGCTAGACATTGAGCCAAACAATAGGTTGATCGAGGCTACCACTTTGTTCTGGATAGTGAAAGGGGTGTGTTCCATTTTGGCGACATAGAAATGACACCACTTCTAGAAGAAATTGGAGGGCTTGTGGGATTGACTTGGGATAGCCCCGGGTTATTGGTGACGGCGAACCGTATTGGACAAGGGTTTTTAAAAATGATGAAGTTGAAGAAAAATGCTGACTTGGGATGCTTGAAGGAATCTTTCATACCCTTCGAGTATCTGTATGAGAGGTATGGCCAAAGCAAGTCCTACCGTACCTACCATGACGAGATCTCTCTCACTTCTCTAGGCCACATCCACCGTAGGGTGTGCATGTTCATTGTGTGCTTCTTGGGCCTGATAGTGTTCCCGATGAAAAGGGAAAGAATCCACATTAGGTTGGCCATGGTCGCCAAGACTTTGATGGAAGGAATCAACGGACAGTCATACACCATAGTCGCTATGATAATAGTCGACATCTATAGGGTTCTAGAACGCTGTCAAAGAGGAGTCTAGCATTTCGAAGGTTGTAACTTGTTGTTGCAGCTGTGGTTATTAGAACATCTTTAAAAGGGCCAGTATCGCCAAGAATTTCCGCGAAGGGCTTGGAATGACCATATTTCCTTCCATAACCCAAGCGGATGACCTACATTCCAGACAGGTTTGCTCAGCCGAAAAGTGCCAAAGAGTGGGTGGAATTCTTTGGCAATCTGACCGAGGAACAAGTGCAATGAATGTTTGAATGGTACTCGACTGACGAATTTATCATCAGATCCAGGGACGCTCCACACTTGGTGCTGATTGGGTTGAGAGGGATATACCCTTATCTCCCTATCTGAGTTATGTTTCAAGCATATAGGAAACAGGTTGTGACAAGGTTGCCAAGATAAGTCATTTCAGGGCAGACTTTCAAGACGATGACGTCCCTTACAAATGCCAAGCTCAGCACATGTGGCACCGCAAGATCATTGTGGAAAAGAATACCATTGAGCCCGACAGGTATCATGTAGGGTGTGAACCTCTCTACTTGGCGTGGTTAGAAGATAATCTAAAAGGAATGGTGATGCCAGGAGCCGATCGAGGGAACAGAAACATAGATGAAGAAGCTTAAGCTCAAGTCAAATACAACAGGTTGCACAAGAGGGTCCACGACTCTGAGAATGAGCATCGGGAAATACATGAGAGGAATGTAAGGTTGATCGAAGAATGGAAAGAAATGGCAGTCACTTCCAATAGGAAGCTGGAATATCTGGAGCGAGGAATAGTGGAGCTGGAAGGTAAATTCATAAAGAGGATTGAGGATTGCCAGAACACTGAAGGAGTTGAAGGTGGACATCTAGCCAGAGCCTACTTGTTGTTGGGTTTGCGTGAGATGGGAGACCTATACGATGGAGACAGGAAGATCGAATTTGGGGAAGGTCCTTCTGGGACCTAATAGGCAAGATTTACTTGCTTTCCTCAAATGTAATAAGGCCAAATGGCAATAGTGACTTATTTTATCTTAGTGTCATTTTGGGATTCGTCTATTTTTTATGTTATGAAATGAGGCATTTGTTGGGATCTAAGTTCTCCAAATCTATTTGTCGCTAGGCGTACCTCAGGCACAACGAGGGTCCCAAATTAGGACGCGAATTTAAATTCTCGCAATATGTGTTTAAATACTGCAACACTTCAAAATCTTCACTAACTTGTTACCTTTTTGTTTTTCCTTAGTTTTTGATTATTCCCATCCCCTTAGGTTGGTTCACTCATACTGGCATCATTAGCGTATCATACCAGATCTAGAGGCCCTCCTCCTCCTCCTCCTCCAAGCAATACAAAAAGCAAAGGAAAAACAAAAATGGACGACTTAAGTGGTATTCGAAAGGAGAAAGTTGAGAACGTAGAATCTTCAGACGGTCGGAGTACTCCGATACCAAATGATCTAGTGTTGATATTAGAACAAAAGATACTAGAGCTACAAGGAGAGCTTGAGTAGGTTCGCAACTTGGCGAACTTATCACTCACCCTGAATGTCCCCGACATCAATCAACAGAACACAAAGAACTCAGCACCTCCTCAAAACACATCAAACCAACACCCATAAAACCCTCCTACGCCAAATCAATACCTAACCCCATCTCAAAATCTCAATCCCTTACTCATACCAACTCCACCACAACACCACACCAACCAATCCAATAACTACCAACTGCCACTTACCACACTCCCCAAAATACACCACAACCTATCCCTGACCTTCAAAACTCAACCAATGACCATCGTTACACCCAAGTCCTTGGCACTCATCAAAATAACCCCATATATGTGGAGACCATACATCATTCTACTCAACTAACTTCCTATGCACCAGAAACCTTAGAGAAGGACCAGCTCATTAAAAACATGGCTGAAGAACTCAAGAAATTGACAAGCCGGGTTCAGGGCGTCGAAGGCGGCAAAAGGATAGAAGGTTTGAATTATGAAGACCTATGCATACAGCCAGATGTGGAACTGCGGAGGGGTACAAACCTCCTAAGTTCGAGATGTTTGATGGTAAGGTGATCCTAGGGTTCATCTAAGGACCTATAGTGACAAGCTTGTTGGGGTCAAAAAGGATAAAAAAATCCGGATGAAACTCTTCATGAGGAGCCTTACTGGTGATGCTTTGTCTTGGTACATCAGCCACGATCCCAAGAAATTGTCCAACTAGGTAGGTTTGGCATCAAATTTCATGGACCAATTCAGGTTCAACACAGAAAATGCACCTGATGTTTTCTACATCCAGAATCTTAAGAAGAAACCCATTGAGACATTTTGCGAGTATGCTACCCGTGGGAGGTCGGAAGCGGCCAAGGTCAGGCCATCTTTGGATGAAGAACAGATGAACAAGTTCTTCATCAGGGCACAGGACCCGCAGTATTACAAAAGGTTGATGGTTATTGAAAACCATAAATTCTCCGATATCATTAAACTTGGGGAAAGAATTGAGGAAGGCATCAAAAGCGGGATGGTAATGAATTTTGAGGAATTGCAGGCCACAATAAAGCATTGCAATCAAGCGACATATCAAAGAAGAAAGACATTGGGGCAGTAATGGTGGCTCAAGGCCTGAAATCTCCACTTACCTATCGAACACCTCCACCCACATATAAAACACCTCCATCCACATACCAAGCACCATTACCTACATATCAACCTCATCTCCCAGATACCCCCAACCAGCCACTGTCTATCATGACTATAACTCACAACCACCTCATTTCAAATCGCCTACAACTCGCCAAAATTGTCCAAGACCGAGACCCAATTTTGACCACAAGCCACTTAGACAATACACCGCCATCGCTGAACCTATTGACCATCTATATGAGAGGTAGAAATCCGCAGGTTACGTCATTCCTATTCCCGCTGTGGCACTAGAGAATCCATCCCAATGGGTTAATCCTAATAAAACTTGTGTGTAGTATTCCGGTGTGAAGGGGCAGACCACTGACGTGTGCCGAGCATTGAAAGAAAAAATCCAGATGCTGATTGACAACAAGGTTATACAGGAAAAGGAGGCCATACCCAATATTCGCAACAACCCTCTCCCTGGTCATAGAGGTGGTGGAATATATGTGATAGAGACGAATGAAGAGTGGGACCCTGAGGGGTCGATTGGGCTTATTCGGGAAGGTGATGACTTTAAACCCTCTGTCACACTTATGTGGTATAGACTCAGTCACCGATCGAGGTTAAGGTAGCTGTGCTAGTTCTGTTCGAGGTAGAGGTAGCTCCACTTGCTACAACCCCTACTACGTTTAGAATGGAAGTGGCCACACCTTTCACCGCGACAGTATCAACCATACCTCCTTTCCACTCAAAAGTAATAATTTGGGATTATGTTGCCGAAGCTAGGCCGAAAGGAAAGGAAAAGATGGAGGAATCTGATGTCGTACAAGGAATGACCAGGACCGGGAGAATCTACACACCTAAGCACCTGGGAGGACCAAGTAAGGATGCTACTGCCAAGCAGCCTATAATTAAAACAGGGCCAGATGACCTTTGCAGAAAATTACAAGCAAGGGAGTATTCTGTCATTGATCATCTGAACAAAACCCTAGCTCAGATATCCATCCTGTCACTATTACAAAATTCAAAAGCACACAAGAACGCTTTGCTGAAAGTGTTGAGCGAAGCTTACATGCCCAATAACATCACCAACAGAGAGATTTCTAACATGGTAGGACTGGTGTTGGAAAGTCACAAAATGACTTTCCACGATGACGATTTGCCACTTGAGGGTTTGAAGCACAATAGGGCACTGCACATTACAGTGTGATGCGAAGGCTACTTCATTGCCAGGGTCTTGGTTGAGGGAGGTTCAAGCCTCAATATTTGTCCGTTGGACACTTTGAAAATATTGGACAAAGGTTTTCATGAAATACGGGTAGAGAGCATAAATATAAAGGCTTTCGATGGGTCTCAAAGGGCCATGATCGGGGAATTTAACCTATGCTTGCAGATGGGGCCAACTTGGTTCGACGTCGCATTTCATGTGCTCGACATACCGGCCTTATACAATCTTCTGTTAGGCCGACCATGGATTCATGCCGATGGGGCTGTGGCATCCACACTCCATCAAGCCGTGAAGTTTGAATGGAATCGTCAGAAGGTGATCATTCACGGAGATAGGAGTAACCCCATCAACACCAGTCAAAGCGTCCAAGTTATTAGAAATAGAAGAAGGCTAGGGGGAAACCTATCATCACATTGAACGTGTCAATGCCATCGAGAAAGATAAATGGTCGAGCAGTAAAATAGAGAGTATACTGGCATGGTCTGGGTATGAACCTGGCAAAGGGCTTGGGAAGAAACTTCAGAGTATCACTAAACCAATACAGCTGAAGGGTTATGGTACTACCTTTTTTCTTGGATGTCATACACATGGCAAGAGTATAATTATTGGTCGCCTCCATGGTGTGGACCGTACTACCCTCTTGAGCAACTAGTGCCATGTCTGGATCAAGCCTTTCACCAAGCTGATACAATACGAGGAACTACAGAAGAGGAAGCATTAGTTGGGTTGAAGAATCTGTTCTTGGAAGACAAAGACATGGACTGCAGTGCAATAATTGAGGAGGATGAGGAAGAAGGCCTCACTATTTAGGCTTTGGAGAAGGGAGCTGTTCTCAGGAACTGGACCGCCATACCATCCCGGGCCCATCGAGTTCCTAGGTAGCTTGGCAGATTTTATTTCTATATCTATTCTAGGCATTTAAAAATTTAAGTAACTTTGTTTAAAGACTTGCTTGTTTCAAAATAAATGCTCGATTCATCGAGCTGTATTTGTCTGGATGTTGTTTAATTGTAATCAAATGCATTTGCTCTTTATTATTCATCCCATTTTCTACACTTTTTATTTCCACAACATTATTATTACTTTTCCTGATGAACTGGTGACTATGACATGTAATGAGGCAATGCAACATGAGAACAGTGATTTAGATGAAGAAGACGAGATACCCGAGGACATTGTCGGGAGGTGGAAAACTTTAAGAATCAGCCTAAGTCCAATATGGACGAAATCAAAGCAATAAACTTGGGGGACGCCGAGACCGTTCAGGAGACTTGTATCAGCATTCACTTATCACCAACAAAAAATGAAGAGTACATTCGCTTCTTAAGGGAGTACGAGGATATTTTTGCATGGTCATATGATGACATGACAGGTTTGAGCACGTCCATAATGGCTCACAAGTTACCTACCAATCCAATGTGTCCACTGGTGAAGCATAAACTCAGAAAGTTCGAACCAGACATGAGCCTAAAAATCAAGAAGGAAGTTACCAGCAAATCAAAGACAAAGTTCTCAAGGTGGTTGAGTACCCAACTGGAATCAAAGACAAAGTTCTCAAGGTGGTTGAGTACCCAACTGGTTAGCCAACATTGTGCCAGTTCCGAAGAAAGATGGAAAGGTCAGAGTATGTGTTGACTATCGGGATTTAAACAAAGCAAGTCCCAAGGATGACGTTCCACTACCAAACATACACATCCTGATCAATAATTGCACCAAGCATTAACTCCAATCTTTTGTAGATTGGTTCGTGGTTTATCACCAGATTTGGATGGACGAAGAGGATGCGGAGAAGACAGTCTTTATTACACCATGGGGGTGTACTGCTACAAAATGATGCCATTTGGTCTATAGAATGTTGGGCTACCTACGTGAGAGCCATGAAAATCATCTTCCATGATATGATACACGAGGAGATAGAGGTGTATATGGATGACGTCATTGTCAAATCCAAGAGGGCCGCAGACCACATAGCAGACTTGAGAAAGTTCTTCAATCGACTAAAGAGGTACAACTTGAAACTGAACCCCACCAAGTCTTTATTCGGGGTTCTCGCAGGAAAATTATTGGGATTCAATAACAGCCATTGAGGGATCGAGCTAGATCTGTCCAAAGTCAAGGCTATTCAGGAGTTATCGCCGCCTAGGAATAGAAAGGACGTGATGAGTTTCCTAGGGCATCTCAATTATATCAGTCACTTCATAACACAGTCCACAATCATATGTGAACCCATCTTCAAGATGCCGAGACAAGCTAGACCGAAGATTGTCAGAAAGCTTTTGACAAAATCAAGGAGTACCTGTCCACACCACTAGTCCTGGTCCCGCCAGAGCTGGGACAACCTTTGCTACTCTATCTATCTGCATTGGATGGAGCCTTCAGATGTGTTCAGGGACAATATGATGAGACAGGGAGAAGGGAGCAAGCCATATATTACTTGAGTAAGAGGTTCACACCTTATGAAGCATGATACTCTTTGTTGGAACGTACTTGTTGTGCTTTGACTTGGATGGCCCAGAAGTTGAGCATTACTTATGTGCCTATACCACATACCTCATATCCAAAATAGACCTTTTGAAGTATATATTTTAGAAACCCATGCCGACTGAAAAGTTGGCCAAATGGAAGATACAGTTGAGTGAGTTCGATATCGTCTACGTAACTCGAAAGGCGGTCAAAGTAAAAGCATTGGCGGATTATACTTAAAATTATCCTACCTCCTTAACTTGTTTAGTAGCTTTCTTATTTAACTTTCTTACTATTATCTGTCATGTCTGAACTATTACTTGTTTGGTGTACAAAACCGCATTGTGTGGGGATCCATATGATTTTTTTCTGAGACTTGTTAGTTGGCTTGCTTGTATTTGCTGAGATGAGGTTTCTAAACCTAAGATTTGCACTATCGTATTGGGATAAGGAAGGTTTTGAAGAGCGATACTATATTTTTGCTGAGGATTTGGGCAATAGCCCTGGTCGAATGAGTGAGTTTCTTGGCTTATTGATCAGATGAGTGGTTGAGATATTATATGTGTTTCTTTCATCATCGACAGTGTATGAAGGTTTTGAACGAGGTTCTAATCAATGTAGGGTTTACTACCGGTACCGAATTTGTTTTCTAGCATCTAGAGTGGTCAACAATTACTATTGTAAGTATCCGAGTGATGGGGTATATCATGTGACTACATTATGGGTTACGATTATTGCTTGGAACCACTTGTTCAGGCTTATGCAGTGTGTAGATGCGAGGTCTGGGCCTGGTAATGGTCTCCAAATGTTGGAGGCTTGGTTCTAAGGTTTAATGACCAAGGTTGAAATAAGGATCTCTAGTTATGTTGTATTGGCAGGCTTATATGGAGCGGGGAGATGTGGTATCACCCCAGAGTATGTCCATAGTAAGGTTACGCCATGATTTGATAGCTTTCGAACGAAGAACGCATGTTTAATTGGGAGAGGATGTAACGGCCCGACCGGTCGTTTTGAGCATTTGCACTTCTCTCAATATTTTGAGAGCTCGAGTATCTTCGCATGATGTATTTTGACTTGCCCGAATCATCAGTGTTTGTTTTCATGTTTTTCGGAATCGATTTGGAAGAATGAACTTTGCAATTTAAGCTCTAAGTTGGAAGAGTTGACCAAGTTTGACTTTTTAGTATTTGACCTCGGAATGGAGTTTCGCCCATTCTTTTAGCTCTAATGGGTGATTTTGGACTTAAGAGCGCATCTGGATTGTGATTTGGAGGTCCGTAGTTGAATTAGACTTGAATGGCGAAAGTTGGATTTTTGGGAAGTTTTATTGGGAGTGGACTTTTTGATATCGGAGTCAGAATATGATTCCGGGAGTTGTAGTAGGCCTGTGATATCAAATGTAACTTGTGTGCAAAATTTGAGGTCAATTCGATGTGATTTGATAGGTTTCAGAATCAGTTGTAGAAGCTGAAGTGTCAAAGTTCGTTGATTTTGACTTGAGGTGAGATTTGTCATTTTGAGGTTGTTATTCATGATTTGAAGCCTCGTGTATGTTCGTTTCATCATATGGAACTTGCCTGCGAAATTTGGCGCCATTTAAAGATGATTTGATCTTCATGTGTTTTGGCGTCCGATTCGTGCTTTTAGAGGTTATTTTGCTGTTTTGATCATGGACCGAGTTCACGTTGTATTTTTGGACTTGTGTTCATGGTTGGTTTGGAGCCTCGAGGGCTCAGGTGAGTTTTTGATTGGTTTTAGAATGATTTCATGATCTGTTTGAGTGCTGGTACTGGTGTCATCGCATTTGTGATGTTTTTGTCGCAAATGTGACTATTGCAATTGCGAAGCAGCCTCGCATTTGCGAACCTAGGCTACTGAGTAAGTCTTCGCATTTGCGAAAATATTCCTCACATTTGCGACTGTAGGTTGTTCACTTTTGCGAAGTCTTCTACCGCTTTTGCGAAGGTAGTTGTCTTCGCATTTGCGATATTTTTGTCGCAAATGCGACTTAAATAGGACTCAGCCTAGTTAGCCTTTGGAATGGGTTTTCTGCTTTTATAAGGTTCACATTTGCAACCCCATGTTGAAAATGCGACATCTGCAACTTGCATATGGCTGGGAGTTCCGAGTCTTAGCTTTATTTTGTTATAACCCTAGTTTCGATGGGAGGTGATTTTTGTGAATGTATTTTCATACCAAACCATTGGTAAGTACCTCTAATAAATTTTCAATTATATTTTATGATTATACATTAGATTTAATATCAAATTCATGAGAATCTAGGGAAAATTTGGGGATTTTGTTAAAACTTTGAAAAATGAAAATTTGGGATTTGAGAGTCGAATAGGACTATGATTTGGAAACAAAACACATATATGGACTCGTGGGCCTATGGGTAGTGAAGACCTACCCTTGGATCCAGGTTTTTGACTGGGCAAGCATCGGTGGTTCACTTTTGTTGACTTTTTAAAAATTGTATAAATGCCATAGCTTTATTAATTGAAATAGTTTTCTCTTCTATTTTATGATGCATTTAAATCGTCTTTGGCTAGATTGAGCTTGGCGGAGGTGAATTTGTAAAGAAAGGAGCTAAATTGAGTATTTAGTTAGCCGAATTGTGGTAAGTGTCGTGCCTAACTTTATTGAGGAAATTTTTTCAACTATTTGTTATTCTTTGCTACATGCGGGGGCGATACATATACGAGGTGACGAGCATATATGCATGTGCGAGGGTAGATTAATTATGTTATGAATTGTGCCTCGTAGAATTACGTGACCATCTTGCTTCATGTCTTACTTGACTCCTAGATACTAAGAACATAGAACTGAACGTCAAAAACCAAAATTCTGTACTTTATAACTTGATTACAATTTGATAGAGTTCTAGGAACATTGATGTGTCTAATTTGGTCATCATTATGCTTAATCATTAATTCATTGCTACGGTTGATATTCTTGAGATTTGTTGAAGTACTTGAATACAAAGGTTCTTGAGGATTTATTGAACTATTGTTGATTTGAAAGTTGACACTATTTTTGCTTCCTACCTTGTTTGTTTTTTTATATACATATGCTTAGTAAGGGAGAGTGTGAAGCACAAAGGGTGATATCGTGCCATGTTATATGACTATAAAGCATGAAGGGTAATGTCGTGCTATGTTATGTGGGTGTAAAGCACGAAGGGTGATGCCGTGCCATGTTATGTGCGTGTAAATCAGGAAGGTTGGTGTCATGCCATATCATTTGAGAGTAAAAGCACGAAGAGTGATGCCATACCATGTTTTGTGAGTTTAAAGCACAAAGGGTGATGTCATGCAATTCATTTGATAATAAAAGCACAAAGGGTGATCCTGTGTTGTTTCTTTATATTGTCATGCTTTTATATTATCACGAGTTCTTGGCACGATGGGTGTTTTCGTGTAGGCAAGGATGAGGGGCATGCATTATGTTGTGAAATATTTTCCTCGTGTATACGCTGATGCCTTCACCTTGAGCTGTTATTGTCATACTTATAACTCTTATGTGACTTGTCTTTATTGTCCTGTCCTTGTTCTCTATCTCAATTGTTGTTGTGTTGCCTATGCCTTCTACTTGCTTAACTTGCAAATACCATAACTACTTCCCGTTGTTATAATTATATCCATGTCATATCTATTTTATTGTACTTTATTACAAGCCTTTTTCCATGTTAGTTATTCATGCCTCTACTTGTTAACTTGTAAAGATTATGTGTTTCCTTCTTATTCATTATATCTATATCTAGACCTCCATCATGCTAGTTAGTTGAAGTTTTTAATCCTTTTTCCTAAATGTTGTCATTACTTGTATGCCTTCCGCCTAATCTATTATTGTTTCCCATATGTAAATCCTCATTCATTATTGCTACTTGCGTATTTCCTACTTGTCATTACTGTTATCGCCATTTCTACCATCCGGTTGGAATTGTTATTGGTAAGGATGAGATAAATACACGAAGAGTGTTTCCGTGCAATTTACTTGATATCTGAATATATTCCTCATGTTATGAAAGCTGTGGAGTGACTATCGTGGTTTATTGGTTTTCGCACTAAGGAAAAGATCGGTCGAGATATTGAAAAATGTTAAATTATGACCTCTTCTAGTACTCAGTTATTTCTTTCCATATTCATTTCGTGTACTCTTTTCTGCTCTATCATAGTATAGTTATATTGCTAGTTTTCGGTACATTTTTTATCAATGAGTATCTTTTAAATAAAAAGCCTCATTAAGTGGTCTCAATTCTAGAGAGAGTATTTTCTATTTTATACTCTCTCTAGAAACTGCTCTCGGCGTATAATAAACGTGCTTTGCTACTGTGTGCCTAGTCGGCAAGGGTAGAGGGAGACTAAAGAGGTATTCGGGGAAGGCTCAGACAACTCACCAGCTAACGATCGAAGCTGTTAAGCGTAGTGGGGGAGCTAAGGAAGAAATTGCATCACTGGAACAATTAGGAGATGCAAACGAAGCTCGGCCACCATTGGTGCTTAAGGGGGAGGAGATCCGAACACCGACGAGTACTGGGGTGGAAGGCACAGGGACCAAGAGTCCCAATTCTGGCAAGAGTGGTGGAAATCAACTGTTATCTAATCGAACAACGATGCAGGTGACTAACTCAGGTATGATGAATCTGACTGTTGTTGCTCTAGATCTAGGCAGGTCAGTGGGTGTGTTCGTGTACTTAGAGGTGCTTAAATTTAGTGAAATCAGTGGATCATAACCCTAATTCCAATGTGACCAAATATGGGTCCAATTTGGTGACAAAGAAACCTGGTGATACCACTATAATACGAAATTCGGACAAAACAGAGGAGGAAGCACCTTTGGGGACTTAGAGGGATAAAACAATAGCTAATCCAACTGGAATAAAGGAATGGAAAAACCTTTTTATGGGTAATAAAATGGCGGCAAGGGGCATGAATTTGAGCTTTGTTTCCCCAATTGTAAAGGATGGGGAGAAAATCATTGGACTAAACAAGAAGGAAATAGAAAAGGAAAATGCAAAGTAGAGACAAGCGTTGATACTATATGTGGTGGGTGATACCCCAACCATTGGATCTCTTGAGAGGTTTATTTCAGCGCATTGGAACTTTGCCTCGAAACCAAAAGTGTTCTATCACAATGATGGTTGCTTTGCAGTGAGGTTCAATTGAATGGAAGACAGGGATGAGGTACACTACTCAGGTCCATACACAATCAGCAACAATCCAATAATTATAAAACCATTGACAGCTGGTTCTGATTTTTAGGCTGAAGTAATACAAATTGTTCCAATATGGGCTAAATTCTCAAATCTTCCCCTAAGCTATTAGGTAATGGATTCACTGAGTAGAATTGGAAGTGGGCTAGGGATTCCCCTATATGCTGATGAATGTACAACAAAAGTGGAATAAATTTCGCATGCTAGGATCTTGATTGAAATGAATGCTACTAGAGAATTACAGCTGTGATCAAGGTGTTATATCCAAATGGGAGGATATTTGAACAAGAAGTGGAGTATGATTCGGTACCATCATACTGTCCTAATCACTTATAGGTTCACCATACTTGTAAACCAATGCTAAAACATCCTCCAACCACAGGTCCAAAGATAAAGAGTACAAACCCAGAGCAAGCTTCGATAAAGAAGCCCGAGAAGATTGCGGATGCGGAGGTGGAAGCTACAAAAGGTGATCAACTAGTACAAGTAGAGAAGGTAATCCAGGTCACAAAGGATTCCAATCCAGCAGAACCCATCAACAGACCAATGGAAACTTGCGAGGAGAAAATCTGCCATGAAAGGAGTCCAAAATATAGCTGAACAGGTGGTGAATGTGTCAAATGGATTTATTCCTCTTGGTGAGCATAATTTTTAGTACATGGTGCGAATCAGTTGTGATGAGGAGAAATATATCAGAATAGTTACAGTACGGATCCTGGGTATTCAACCACTCCTTTTATCCCAATATGAATCTGGTAACTTATAATGTGAGGGGTTTGAACAAACCCTATAAGCAAAAGGAGTTCAGGTCGTTTATGTAGAATAACAATGTAGCAATCATGGATGTTCTTAAGCATAGGGTGAAAGAGTAAAATGACGCTAAAACAATTGGGAAAATTTCTAGGGGTTGGAGCTGGTACCATAACTACAATTTTAGCAATAGAGGTCGAATCTGGATATTATGGGATCCAAGCTATATTACTTATAGTATGGTGAGTATGTCTGATCAATACATACATGGGGTGGTGACCATTCAGAGGCTGAATCTAATGTTCAATCTTACTGCCATATATGGGTTACATACCATTGAAGACAGGAAGAAGATGCAGGATTATTTGAGAGCGGTGAACCATCTACAACTGGAGCCCTGGCTAGTCATGTTTAAACACCATCTTACACGTAGAGGATAGACAATGTGGAACACCAGTTCAAGAGGTGGAGATCAGAGATTTTAATGACTATTTAGTGGATACTAATATGAATGAAATGAAATACATTGATAGATGGTTTACATGGACAAATGTATTCAGTAAAATTGATAGGGCCTTAGTCAATTCCTAGTGGATGTTCGGGTTTCCTCAAAAAGAGATTATTGTCATGGACCCAAATCTTTTATACCATTCTCCTGTATGTATAAAACTGGATGAGGAGATCTTTTAGGGGCTAAGAACTTTTAGGTTTCTAAATTGCATAACTGAACATAATAATTCCCTAAAAGTTGTTAATGATGCATGAAGAATACCTATGAGAGGAAGGTGGATGAATAGTGTGTGGATGAGGCTAAAGGGTATGAAAGAGGGGTTGAAGCAGATTAATACAAAGGAATTCAGAGGGGTAGATATGAGAATCAAGGCCTTGAGGCAGCAACTTACAGAGGTCCAAGCATAAATGAGGAGCAATGATCACAACCCAACTTTCTTTGAACAGGAAAGAAATATCAAAAAACAGCTAGAGAAGTAGGATACCATAGAGGAAATCATCTTGAGGCAAAATCAAGGGTTTAATGGTTAAAATTGGGATACTCAAATAATGCTTTCTTCTTTGAAAAAATAAAGAATAGGATGACCCAAAATAAGATCAGGAATTTGATCAGTGAAGATGGCGTTTTACTGCAAACTCAAAAAGCCATTACTGTGGAGATTATTACATTCTACAATAATTTATTGGGATCAGCAGCAACTCAATTGCATGCTATAAATCCAAATGTTCTGAAGAAAGGTAGTATCTTGGATTGACAGCACCAACTCTACCTTATAGCACCAGTCACCAAGGATGAGGTGGTTCAAGCTCTGAAGGATATAAATGACTTAAAGGCACCGGCGTGCGGTGGATACAATGTTGTATTCTTCAAAAAAGCTTGGTCATTTGTTGGAGAGGATATTACTAAAGTTATTTTGGAGTTCTTTTCATCAGGTTGCATGCATGAACCTTTAAATTGCACCATTATTACCCTCATACCTAACCTTCAAGAGTGTCGGAGTTCAGACCTATATATTGCACTATACTCTACAAATTAATCTCAAAGATTGTAACATACAGACTGCAGCAAGTCATGGATATGTTTGTCGGTCTATATTTGTGCCAGGAAGAGTGATTACAGATAATATTATCATGAATCATGAATTGGTTAAAGGGAACGGAAGGAAAGTAATCTCGCCTAGATGTATGTTGAAGATTGATATGAGAAAAGCATATGACCCGGTGGAATGACCTTTTCTGGAGAAAATTCTTACTGGCTTAAATTTTTCGATAATATTTGTAAAATGGATAATGGTATGCGTTAGTATTGTATCCTATTCAGTTATCATCAAGGGTGTACCTACTGTCCCATTCAAAACAATGAAAAGGCTCAGGCAAGTGTACCCTCTATCTCTATTTCTATTTGTGCTCGCTATGGAATATTTGAACAGGCAACTGAAGACTCTAAGAAGACAACCTGATTTTAATTTCCACCTAAAATGTGAGATTTGAATATTATCCATCTTGGGTTTGCAGATGATTTATTATTCATCTGTAGAGGTGATCCTATATCGATTAGAATGATATATGACTATTTTCAAGAGCTCTCCACAACCTCTGGTCTATCTGCGAATGCTGAGAAAAGCTCCATTTATTTTGAAGGTGTATGCAGAGAAGATCAAAATGCCATCTCGCAGAACTTGGGGTTCTCACAACAGGAGCTGTCTTTCAGGTATTTGGGGATTCTATCAAGTACCAAAAAGACTAGTGTGATGCAATTTAAACCATTGTTGGACAGGATGTTTAGCAAAATCACATCATGGACTGCAAAGTTCATATCTTATGCTGGGTGAGTTCAGCTGATAAAGTGTGATCACAATTCTTTGTTCTACCAAAAAAAGTCGTGCAATTGATTGAATCACTATGTAGAAGGTTCATATGGACTGGTGGGGCTGACATATCAGAGAAAGCATTAATTGTTTGGGACGACTATGCTATCAAAAATCTGCTAGGGGACTAGGACTACTTGATATATATGCTTGGAATAGAGCTGTCATATGCAAACATTTATGGAATGTGCATGACAAGATCGATGAGTTGTCTTCTTTAGTGAATGCTAGCTTATCGTCTGAAGGAGGCTATTTGCAATACTCCCGCTTACTTTCTGCGTCATTGGTTTTGAATGGGTGGATATTTATGATAATTGTTTTTGTTGTTTTGGACAAGTTCACCATTCATTGGATATTTCTTTGTTGAACTCTCACTATCTCTGCATGCCTATCACTGCACTTATGGTTGCATAGTTTGCTTGCAATATTTCTGTCTGCATTATTTTTTGTTATTCTACATTTGCATAATGTTGTAATCCTTTTTTTGTCGATGCCAAAAAGTGGAGAAATGAGTTTATAGTGCAAGTAGACAAGTAGCAGGAATTTTTTGTATGACTGCCCTATTAAGGGGGAGTCGACTACAAGTATTTAGCAAGTACTATTTTGTTAAGGAGGAGTCAACTAAGAAGCCGACCACAGAATGTTGGGAGTCGACTAAACAGGGAAGTAACTGCTTTTATATAGGTTATTTTATCATCATAAAAAAAAGGGGGAGATTGTTAGATTTAGATTTTCATAATGAAAAATAACATATTATTGTTTGTATGAAATCAATAATATACGGATGAAGACAAGAAATGAAGGAGTAAAAGAACGAAGGCAAAAGATTTGTCAACAGAAGCAAGAAAGGAAGGCCTAAGATTAAAGCGATATGACAATCGGGATAACGGGTATAAAGAAGGAAGGACCAAGATTTATGAAGATCTGGACTCATATTGCACCTACCATGATTGCTGAAGATATGTGTCGAAAAGAAAGGCTATCGCCCATGGATCAAGGAACAACTTAAGAACCATTATAGGGGATCCTATTTCAAAGAAGGAAGTATTTATGAACCATCTATGGAAGCTCTGCACTTATTCTTGGAATGAATCATAACAGATTAAACTCCAAGAATCAATTCCTTTGGGATCGCATATCTCTCAAAGGTCTGCCAAAGATACGTCGAGCCAAGCTCAGGTATATAATGCAGATTCTCAAGGAAAACTCATATACTTTGATCATACCAACTTCTTACTCTTTGTTCTACTCCAAACAAGCATTATAATCTTAGCAAAGTTTACTGTTTAATCAGTAGAGAGAAAAAAGAGAGAGAAATATTGGTGAGCATTATATCGAAATATCACGAGCGTACTTAGATTCAAAATTGAGTTGGTGTTCGAAGATAACATCAACTTTCAAGGAGCTTTGAAGAGAGATGACCCTTGCAACCCAAGGGACTGAAGTAGGAATCACATTGAATCCGAACAAGTATAAAAGTCTGAATGTCTTTAATTTTTGCACTTTACTTCTGCTTTAAGTTATATTCTGTCTTTTTTTTCAATCGACTAATTGAATCAATTATTTTGGATACAAAATGAAAAATCGGCAATTCACCCCCTCTTCTACTATCATCAAGGTGTCTCTGTTTAAATCAAGCAAACTGTCTCGGTTATCCTCCTTTCCTTCTAAGGCCGGTTGAAGACACAAAAAACAGAAAAAGGCGTACGCGAATGAAAAGGGAGAAAAATGGTAATCTTTATACTTCAATTTTTTCACCTAGTCATTCTTTGTTTTTTTTTTTCCTTTCCCAAGACTTAGTACGGCTTATAATACTTCTTTTTTAAATTTTAATTCACTTGCTACTTCCTATTAGTGGTGGTAAAATGAATAAAAGAAAATAATTATCCACATATACTATCCATTAAAAAAAAAGGTTGGATCAAAAAAACTTTAAAATCGATTCAAATATGAATAAGAACCATATTATCCACTTAGAAAATGGATAACTACTGACTACTGAGTTTAACTTTTACATTTGCAAAACCTTTAATTGGAGTTCCTCAAGTTTGGGAGAGAAGGAATTCTCCCAAAAGCGATCAAATTCAACAAGTCATGGATAATAATTCATTTTATCCGTATTAAATATGAATCGAATTGGATAATTTATCCGTTTTCGACAGGGTCATATCCGATCCGTCCCGACCGTATGCCACCCTACTTCGTGCATTTCTGTTTGTTGTCCTTGTTATCTGGGTTATAGGAAACCATTAATTCCAATGACGAAGGAAATAAGTTCCACCCAGCTAGTAAAAAACAGAACCTATCAGCACAGAGAACTCACAGTCAGTTGCTGAGGAGCGAGGAATTTACAACATTGGGAACTAAATTTACAGCATTGTAGTGTAGGCTCACTCTCTTTGGGTAAGTTACAGCATTGCCCACACATTACAATTCACAAACAAAATCACCACTTGTTTCAATATCTTCATCATCTAATTCATCAAGTTCCATACTGCCTTCACATGAATTTGCTACAACCTTATGTACCTGTAAATCGATTCTTGCCTCCTCTATTACTGCCAATACTTCTTCCATGCTCTGACTCGGGTTATTTACATCAATGCATTCGTGTCGTCCTTCTTCCATGAATTCGACAGGCAAGTTTTTCAAAAACCAGGGATGCTTTTTAATTTCTGGAATGGTTATTCTCTACAAGAGAATTCAGCAAACCGACAATATTATTGGACTACTCCGAACACATTCAAAACAAGAGTAAAATATGGAGGCATGTCCAAGCTAATGTGTTTCATGATCGTGTTGCTCAAACAGTTATGAATAACATTTCACATATAAGATTTATAATGATATAAATTTTTGGCAGAAAATTTTCTTACCTTTTCAGGATCTGTCACAAAAATCCTGGATAAGAGATGCTCGCACTCCATGGAGATTTGGACATGTTGTGGAATTGAGTACTGGACGCTAAATATTCTCTGTTATGGAAAGTTAACTCAATCAAAGTGCTGCGGAAAATAGCTTATTTTTTTCTTTAATCTCTTTTCATAAGTCAGATCAAGTTCTTCACTATCTATCACAAGTGTATCTAATTCTTTCCATATACTCACGGAAATGGTCTTTCTGAAGTTTTTCGGATCACTGGGATCTTCAAATGGATAAGCTCCAACCAGCATTACGTATAAAGTGACTCCACAAGACCAAACATCTGCAACCTGTAGATTCGAGAATTAAAAAGAGGGGCCGGGTAAGCATTTATATTACATAAACTTTATGAAATTTTTGGATGAAAGATCAGAAACAATTAGCACCTTGCCGTCATATTCTTTCTTTGATAAGATCTCTGGTGCAACATAAGCTGGTGTCCCTACAGTGGACTTGGGTTGAGAATGAAAGAGAGATGACTGCAAACAAGTAGTTAATCGGGAACGTTAACAGAAAATCAAGAACAGCAGTCAGATATAATTTTTTGCCAAAAGATTATTGACCTTGGAGTAACCAAAATCACATATTTTGACTCGTGGTGCAGCACTTCCATCCAGTAATGTATTTTCCAATTTGAGATCTCTATGACAGATTTGCTGCAGCCAAACATCAATAAAATCGGTCAATGGAAAACGCAAACTAGTTGATACTTGAGAGCATGAGAAGTATTGATGTTTTACCATGAAATGGCAGTAGCTAACCCCTGATATCAATTGTTGAAAGAAGAATCTAGCCTGACCAAAAACCAAATATATAAACAATTTAAAATACACAATTACAAGCTGACTTTCGAGTTTGAATAGAATGTGTGTGCTCGCACACATATAGACACATACATACATATACATGCAAACATATGAGAATAACGACCTCAAAACATGAGAATTTTGGAAGCACATCCGTTCTTCGTTTAAAGTTTTAAGATGTAAGTACCCAAGATTGACGATGGGTAAATAACAAGCATGATCCCCCGTCCCCAACACTAAGAAAAGAAAAGAAATTGCACCAAAAATCCGAATAGAACAAACAAGCACAAGTTATTTGTCAGAAGGTAATCACCAGAAATATGTAAAATGTAAATTTGATCTAGCCAAGTTATCGCTCTAATTATCATCTAATACCTCATCTTCGTTGAATCTTCCAGATTTACAAATCCTCTGAAAGAGTTCTCCGCCTGCAGCGTACTCCATTACTATTGCTAGATGAGTAGGTGTGAGCAATACCTGGAAGAGGTGTGAAGTCCATCTATATGAAAAAGCCATAAACAGAACTGAAAAACATACTTGCTTCTAAATTACATGTTTTACTTCATTTCACTCAAATTCTTTAAAACCAGGGCAATACATTCATTCGAAACCAACTCTTAGTAGTCATCAGGAACCCCAGCACGAACAAATTAAGAGATCATCAAAAGGTTCGATTAATTCAATTTCATAAGAAGCAAAATTAGCATTTTGCTGAAAAATGCAGAGTCCTTAAAAATAGAGGCAGAACTAACTTACTACTCACTATTAACACTCTGAAATAATTCAAAAACAAGAGCAACAACGATAGTTGGGAACTCGCTAAGATAAAACACACACTGCAAATGCAAAAAAAACATTAAGGAAGACAAGATTGCTGTGACAAAAAATAAAAAAGATATGGTTAAATACATGGTTTAGATGACTTAAAAATTAAAGTAGCTTAACGAGCCACTTTCGTAGTAATAGAGTATCTAGACATCGTAGGCTTCCCAGAGGAATCGGCTAAGATAAATACTCCCTCCTCACTACACGATATTTAAAAAGGAATGAAAGACTTTTGAAATTTGTTATTTTAAACATGCCATGAGATTCTTATGTGACTATAAAAGCATGCCATTAAGGATAAAATAAAAGTTTAGAGTTAAATTGTTCTCAAATATAGAAAACTATCGTCCTTTGACTAATAAGGAAATAATATCATAGAAGATGAACCGGAAGAAGCACTCGCTCTGTCTGTTCTCTTTTACTTGTCCATTTTAGCAAATCAAGAGAGAACTAATTATTAGTTTTTCATTTCTACCCTTAAAGCTAATCGGAGTACTAATAGTCAAATTTAGATTTAACAAGGATAATTTTATAAAATAAACACTTAATAAATGATTTCTTAATGGGCGTGCAACATGCAAGGTGGACAAGTAAAAGAAAAAATAAAATATTTCCAACAGTAAGAGGATAAGTAGTATACCTCTTTGAATCTGATAATATTTGGATGACTCAATGATCTATGATTCATAATTTCTCTTTGTACATGTTCATCAATCTGCAGAGAGAGAGAGAGAGAGAAAATTGGAGATTAGCCAAAAATAAATTAGTAGTAGTAAAATCCCCAAAAAAATGAAATCAGCGACCTTTTGGCCTCTTTCAAAGAACTTGACAGCAAAGAGCTGTTTGGTAAGTTTATCTCTAACAAGCTTAGCTACTCCAAAATTACCAGAACCCAAATCCTTCACAAACTCATAACGCTCCATTATAAAGAAAAAAGAAAAAGGGTTTCAACATGCAATTTTTTCTTCAATACCTACGTACTGAGATTGACTAGCAGACTCACAAATTAAAGGGTATCCAACTTTAAGGTTTAATATTCTCTACTTGTCTAGTCATTGATGTACTTTCTGCAAAAGCGACACTAACCGAATGAAGACAAGAAAGCGTGTTCTGCAGCAGTTATAGACCGGAGGCGGAGGCGGGATCCGAATTTGAAATTTATGAGTTGTGAATTTTAATCGTTCTAAATTAATAATTTACATATATTCAATACATTTCTTAATATATATATAAAATTTAAATTTACTGAGTTCGGCCGAACCCATAAGTTATACGTTAGCTCCGCCCCGATTAGTAACAAGAAAAATGAAGAACGATTAGCCACGTAGTTCCAAATAAAATTATTAAAAAAGAGCGATACCTAAAGCAAAATAAGCAAGTAAAAGAAAAACAAAAAGTAGAGAGAGACAAGCACGAGATAGACTACGTACGAAGTACCTGGGCATTGGAATATACTAAGATTTGCAGTAAACTAAGTCACTATATTGGTATTGGTATTTGGTGGACCCATATTGATTGGAATTATTCACAAGATTACAAACCTTCCAAGTTGGGTTATTTGGGGAACCAAGTCACCAACGCAGAGACGTTCAATAAACATAGTGGCTTAAAGCAAAACTTTAATTAGAGGCCTTAAATTTTTTGTTATAAAAAAAAGGAACTTCATATATAATTTTTCATTTTTCTAGCGTTTCTTATATGTAAAGTTATTAAAGAAAATTGTAACCGTTTCATTCTAATAATTTTTTTTTTTATAATTTCTAGTATAGCTAATCTATTTAATCTCTCTTGAGACATACTTTCTGATGTAGGATTTTTAATTTATTGTTCACTAAAATTTATCAAGGTTCTTTTTGAGATTGTATTAAAGTTTCAATAATTTTTTGAGTTATGAATTCTCTCTCAATTTATGGTCTAGAGAGTAATTCTCAAAGAGACTATTCCTTTTCTCAATTTATGCTCAATGGTTAAGCTTTTTTTTTTTCTTTTACTATGAAAAAATATACTTTCTTATTTAAAACACTAAATATTTTTTCCTTAATTTAAATAACATATACATTTATTAAAAAATTTGGAGGCCCCAAAAGATAGGGGGCCTAATAAAGCAGCTACTTTAGCAGATGGAATTTTTACATTCATATACCACATAGGAAACCTTATTACCCTCAATGTTTAAGACTTGACTTAATTATACTTAGTATACCAAATTATCAATTATATACCATAGTGTATTTTAACCTAAAAAGCTAGCATCCTTACCTTGAGCAGATTTTGTTAACATATGAAAATATGTCACCTAATTGAGTCTAGCTCATAATTTTTTTTTAAATGACAACTACGAAGGAATGTTGAGTAATATAATACGTAAATCTTTTAATGGATCGAGAATTCAAATTTTGTAGAAAATTGAAAAGCAGATATCACAATCATTTTATATTCTAGTCGTACCATTGGGCTACGTACAACTATGTGATGGAGAGTATTAATTTTGTAAAACAGAAAAGGCCTAAAAATGCCACTCAACTTTCAGAAATGGTTTATCCATACAATCCGTTAAAAAATATTATTTTCATGTCACCGCCGTTAAAGAAATGGCCCATCTATGCCATTATTGACTAATGACTCAATTTCTATTTGTCCCATCCATGCCACTGTCGTTAGTCAATAATGGCATGAATGGGCCATTTGTTTAACGGCAGTGGCATGAAATGAGCATTTTTTTAACGGATGACATGTATATACCATTTCTGAAAGTTGAGTGACATTTTTAGGCATGTTCCGTTTGTAAAATCTGAACTTAAGTTTGATAAACAAATATTTGTTTGTTTCTTTATTTAATTACATATTAATATTTCCACTATGGATTATTAATTATCAGTTTATCTTTTAGTCCAAAGCCATAAAGTAAAAGAACCACAACATTAGTGTATTAACTACATCTTCTTGACAACAATTGAAGAATGTAAAAATTTCTATGTGGCATAGGAATGTAAAAATGCATCTACAATTGAAAACAATGCATCTACAGTTCATCTACAAAATATCTGCAAACTAGGTATATTGAATTTTAATATTCCAATTCCTATTCGATTGTAGTTTAATTGGGATTTTCGACATAATTGCATTTTTTGCAGAAGTTTTAGTCATTTTTGATTTGTGAAAACAGAAAGCAAAGCATCTACAATTAGAATACAAATAATCTACAATTTATCTACAAAATAACTACAAACTGGGTACATTAAATTTTTATATCCCAATTCCCATTCAATTGTAGCATAATTGAAATTTTTGACATAATTATATTTTTTTCCAGAAGATTTGTAGAAGTTTTAGCCATTTTTTATCTGTGAAAATAGAAAATAAAGTATCTACAATCAGAATACAAATAATCTACAATTTATCTACAATTTCTGCAATATGTCTTCTTCTTCTTCTTCTTCGAGTTTCAATCTAAAATTCAATCAAGACCAAGTCTAATCTTCACCGAAACCCCTCAAAATTGAGATATAAACTCTAAACCGTATTCTCGATTATTTTCAACAACACCAAATCCAAACAAATAATGATTTTTGAAAACCCAAATTTGAATTCAAAGCTTTCAAGCTTTTTAGTGGTTGTCAATGGTAGAATTGCTGCTCTCTTTTCATTTGCTTTGTATTACTGAAATTTGCCATTGAGAAATAGAGAGTGATGTAGAGAGAAGTTGGATATATATATGATATTTGGATAACTTTATCTATTAATGATCTGGCAAATTACTAATGATTTCGTAGATTTTCTAAATAACATTTACAACAACAACAACAACCCAGTATAATTCCACTTAGTGAGGTCTGGGGAGGGTAGTGTGTACGCAGACCTTACCCTTACCTTGGGGTAGAGAGGTTGTTTCCAAATAGACCCTCGGCATCCTTCCCTCCAAGAACTTCCCACCTTGGTCTTGGGGAGACTCGAACTCACAACCTCTTGGTTCGAAGTGGAGGTTGCTTAACATCAGAGCAACCCCTCTTGTCTTAACTTTTACAAATGATGAAAATATAATTAAAGTTAACTGTTCTGAGATCTTGATTATAATGTTCAGTTTCATAAAGTCAATATAAAGTAATTGTTCAGTATCTTTTCCTTTCCTTTAATGTTCAGCTTCTTAAAGTCAATAAAGAAAAAATAAAACAGGGATGAAGGGCATCTATGGCAATTCGATGGTGTACGGAATCTTTACCAGTCAAAAGCAAAAATTGGTAAGGAATTAGGAAGGAATCAGCTCCTAATAATTAGTATTTAATGAATGGTATAATAATTGTAGAAAAACTGTGAATATGGCAGGTAAATATGAAACTATGCACATTTTTAATAATAAGGTTTCATATATGATATAGAAGGAAAAAATCTCTTAGCAGATTTACCTTTGGGCCGCCACTACACCAACCATCCTACGCAGGCAAGTGCACATATAGCCGATCTTGGAACCGCTATTTTAGATCATGGCCTAACTACGAATTTTTATAAGTCTAGCCACTTCAAAAACAACTTTAGACACATAAAATTGAAGTTACAAAAATCCGCATTTGAAGTTATATTTATTTTTTGAAGTTTGATATACTGATTGTGCGAGCAAATTTTTGACATACCCATCTGTAATTTAGCTTGCCAAGGCCAAACTTCCGATACTTTTCTTCTGATTTTGTAGGATTATTGGCAAGGAAGAAGCGGAGAAAGACAAATTGGAAGGTCACATATATTACTAAACTTTAAGTATTTATATATGAAGTTCAAGCATATATAACTGAGATTCAGGTATTTACATCGAACCTCACGCATATCTGACTGAACTTCGTGGAAAACATCCTTCTTTCTTTAGTGCGAAATATCAAAACATAAATAATATGTCTCTTTACCCTAAAATCTGAGTAAAAATTAAACTTGTTTTGTGATCTTAAAGATACATGATTTAATCCAATACTAACTAATAACCAAAAAATCAAATCAGTGCCTGAGCAGTTCTTGACCTCGAGTTATGATGGCCTCAAGGTAGGTCAACAAGAACAGTAAAGTAAAGACAAGTTAAAAGACAATTCTGATGAGTAATGAGCAAGAAAGTAAGAGTCTACATTTTTTTGCCAATGATTGATTATTGTTGCAAATGATTGGAGTCCCCTTTATAAAGTAGGGGTATCCTAAATAAAGTACAATCCAATTGTAGTAAGGAATCTTATTATATAGTTGTCTAACCGCCTAGTACAAATCCGGTCCAAAATTTATGCCGTGATTTCAAGGCCACCGCAGAAATCTCTCTATTTCTATTATAAAATCATAACGGTATTATCTCGAGGTTGATCATACTCGGTCCTGGTGTTCATCGAGCACTTTGATCTTCGAGCTTTGTATATCTGCCTTTGTGCTCGAGCTCGGTCCATATTGAACTTGTTCTCGATACGATCCCTCGAGCCTACAAAATCAAGGGCACATGATTTTGATCGTATACAGATAGTCCTCGCGTTTCTTAGAATAAAATAATAAGAAATGACCTGAGCCTCGATTTTCTGTAGTCTTTGATGATGACGTAGGCGCTCAAAGTAGCTGAAATGTCCCGTCGGTTCGCTTCTCCAAAATATTAAATGCTTCAATAGTGGCGTTCGGCCATTAGCATAGATGAATCATTGCCACTTTCCTATAAATACAAGGCTCAATTTCGGAAAAAAACTTTACTTCAATCTTTAGACCATCTCCAAATTCCTTTCATATATCTCTCTCTTCATCTCATCTCTCTTATTACCTGTTATTCTCATTCTTTTAGTGCCAGAAAATATCAAACTCTGCCTATCTCCATTTTCTCTAACTCGAATCAATGGCGAAAACATCCAAAATAGTTCCTCAAAAGGAGAAAGCTTCCTCCTCCTCTTCCCGGCCGGCCGGTGATAAAGTGACGACTCTTCATGAGATCATTCTCGGCCCCTACTTTATAAAGAAAGACTTCGGAGTTGAAAATTCCCCCGCGATTCCAGGTCGATACGAGCATGTATCGAGGTATATTTTCTTGATAACAGAGAAACACCTCAAGGCCATGAAGAAGGAATGTGGCTGGGGGGACGAGGTCGTGGTACAGATCCCTGTCCCCGGGGAGAGTATTACTACTCATGTGGAGGGGTTCTTGAGTGTTTACACTTGCCCTTTCATGTTGGGTCCCCTCGATCCAATTGTGATCAACTTCTGCAAGAGGTATCAGGTCACCCTTGGCTAGATCCATCCTTCTTTCTAGCATATAATGACTACGCTTCGCTATTTCTCTAGGAAGGCCGAGGGGCTAGAGTTCACCCTCAACCTCCTCATCCGATTATATCGGCCTCAGCTTTTCCGAGGTTTGATCAAGATCCAACGCCGATCGAGCAAGGCCTTCTTTGCTATCAGTGACGATGATAAGGGCCGGGCTGGACTCGGACGTCATTTCTGAGGAAAAAATGTCATTCCAAGAGAAATGGAACCTCGATGCAAGTGAAGTCCTTTCATCAGTATCCTTTTATATTCTATTTTCGCATTGTATGATGCCTTGATCTTTTTTGCAGCGGTCGCTTGGATGCCCCATGCGATCCCCGACCTTGAAAATGGTGTCTGGAAATTAGATGTGACCTCCTCATATGACGAGCGTAAATAGCGTGACTTGTCGAGGACAAATGGGAGGCCAAACACCACGGTAATCCCTTCTCCCAATTTTTTGATGCTTTCCCCTTTATTGGAGATATCATCTAACCTTCATTCATGTAGGTGTTGGAGATGCCTCTAAAATGAGACCAGCCCCGCCCGGGGAAGAGATCGAGTCCACGATTCCAAAATTAGGGAAAGATAACAAGATAGAAAGGTCTTCAAAACCCAAAGACTCCGAACACAAGAGGGGCCTTACTCGAAGGAAAAGGAGGAAACTCGTCCACGTGGACATAGACACAGTCTATCAACTGAATGATGAAGAGAAAGATGAGGGCGAAGAATCAGCGCTGGTGACCCGAGTCAGGAAGCCAGTTGAAGCCGTCAAGCCCTCCGACTAGAGACCCTTCCTTGTGGTGAGGAGGATCCGAAGAAAGACTTAGGCAAAGCCCCCTAATCGATAGAATTCGAGATTGTTCCTCCGCCTTCGACAAGCACACCAAATGGTGTAAGTACTGAGATCCCTGGAGCTGAACAGAGCACCCCGAGCGACATGCTCGGGGCCATGATAATAGCTCACTCTCCTCCTTTACCAACTTATTCTTAGGAGGCAATAAGGGAAGCTCAAGCTCTGAATGCCTGACCCAAGCGGAGTCATCGGTTCAGAAGATCCTTTCCGGGATTGCTTTACTGGGGTCTATGATGCCTCCAACCTCAGCAATGCATCTTCTCTCTTTGAAGAGGCTCACCATCTTTTCTGTCGGGTAAGCATTAACTCCTATCACTGCAATTTATTCTTCTCCCCTTACCCTAACTGATATCTCCTTTTCTGTGTAGGCCATTACCAGGTTTAGGGCCGAGCTGAGCTAATGTGAGGCCGAGCTCAAGAAGTCCTCGGATGAAGGGAAGTCCTGAGGCTCCTTTATAGCCAAAAAGAGGAGGAGCTCAAGGACCTTCGAGCAGACTTGGCCAAAGCTTGTAAAAATGAGGCCGATCAAGACAAGAAGGTAGCCATCATTTTGAAAGAGTATGGTCTACTTGACCAAACTCTGGAGGCTAACACTTCAGTGTCTCAGCTGCAGCAAAAATTGGCTATGATCGGGCAGCTTCGAGGGGAGTCGACCAGGTTAAGGCCGACTGTAACCGATGGAAGGAAAGTATGTACCGGCTTGCTACTGATAAAGAGGCCGCTCTAGCCAAACTGGCCTCGACTGAGACCTAGCTCAGGGGTGATAAAGACAAAAATTCGGCCTAGGGAAAAAGGATCGTTGAGCTCGAGGCCAAACTTGCCACAATCAGAGCTGAGGTTGTTGAAGCCAGGGCCGAGGTTTAGAAGACGAAGGCCACGGCTGATAAAACTATCGTTGTATACTTAAGGGATGTTGAGGCTGCTCAAATGGAGCTAAGGGAAGCCTTCGACCGGGATAAATAGAGTAATGATTTGGTTAAGTGCCAATCTCGGAGGGAGACCCTCAATTAGATCCATGCTCAAGGTTTCGACCTCACCGAGGAGATAGCCAACCAAAGCGCTCGAAGCTGATGCCAAGTTTCTCGTCTCCTCTAACGACAACGATGATGATGAAGGCAGCCAAGGCACATCCGATAACAATATCGGGCCCGAAGATGGAGTTGCTCCCTAGGGAGAGACTAGCCTTGGGTATAGATAGGATTTTTCTTTCTCTTTTTGTAAGACCTTTTGTCGGTGTCTTGTACATATCCTTTTCCAAGTATATAAAAGAAGAATTTCCTTGAATGTTTTCTCGATGTTTCCTGCCTTACAAAATTCTTGTAATGACTTTATTCTTTGAACTGTGTGTTTGAGATTTCATCTAAGATGTTTTCTTCAAAATTGTCGTGATCGAGTTCGAATAAGGTTCGAACTTTGGGTTATAGACCTTATGGGCTTGTGCCGGATAATAGTGAATCCCCGAGCCATAATCAAGCTATTATTTATTTAGGCTTGAGATAATCAAACATTGGGATTCGGATCGAGTAGGAACAAGGTCTCGAACCCTAAGTGTATCGGCCCTTAGGCTCTTTTAGATCGCGCCATTATGGCCTCTAAGAGATGGCTATTATTTCCCCTTTTCGGCTTAGAAGACTTAGTAAATTTTTTTTATGCCTTGGCATGTATTTTCTATCCATTGGGTTTTTTGAGTGTTCGATGTCGATAGGAACCCTTTGTTTTTAGTAACTTAGCACATGTTTGTATTTGAATAATTTGATATATCTTAAGGTTTTTCGAGGGCTGATTTTATCGAAGCCCTATGATTATTTTGCCGAGGGTAGCCTTTATTTAATTGGTTTTTTGAGAATTTGAAGGCCTATTTTAATTTTAGAATTCGGACTCTCCGAGCCACATTATTTAGGCCGTAGCCTTTAATATGGTTGTAGCCTTTGGGTGTGTCTCTTAGACTTATTTCCCGATAACCTTTCGAACTTGTCTGAAATGTTAGTCCCCGAGCATGATGGCATTGGCCTTTGCGTCGAGGGATGCCTTTTTGAGGTCTTATGAATTCGAGTTTAGACAACTCGAATGTGTTGATTGTCGATGATAGTCCCCGAGTATTTCAGGTGTATTTGCAGTTTTGGCCCTTGAGCTGTTTCTCGCAGAATCACAAGTATGGAGCTCGTATAGTAGCAAACTTCTTTGGCAAACAAATTGTTTGATATAGAAAGAATGCTTCTTTGAATAATTCATACGTGCGTACATGTTTTTCCATCGGGGCTCGACTATTCTATATTGACACGGTTCATCTGACTGTTTGGCCATTACATGGTTTTTCCTATCGAGGCCCTCTTTGGCATGAAGTATTTTTCTCGAAAATATAACCTCCGAGGGTGATGCCACCCCAATATTCGAGGTTGATTGAAAATAAGCCTTGGATACTGTTGAATTCTCCATAAGTAGCACATAGTTGTTAACTCGTTAAAAACCTCGCAGGGGAAACCCATTTGGGATAAAACCCGATCTAAGGGAAAAAGAGTACAACACGTGCTTTAAAACCTAAGGTCTTCGTGTAGAAGGGTGCCCTCGACGTCTTCGATCGAATATCTACAACGAGTTAGTCTTAAATACAAATAGAAAAAAAAAGAGAAGGTCATACCTTAGAGTAATATAGTTTGAGTAGTGATAAATTCCAATTGTTTGGCAATTGTTCACCTTCCATCGTGCCAAGTTTGTAAGATCCTTTACCGAAAACTCTGATGACTCGGTACGGTCCTTCCCATTTTGGGCCTAGTTTCCCTTCATTCGGGTCTCGAGTATTGAGGGTGACTTTTCGTAGAACTAAGTTGCCGATTCCAAAGTGTCGAAGGTTGGTCCTTCTATTAAAATATCTCTCGATTCTTTGCTTTTGTGCGCCATCCGAACAAGTGCAGCTTCTCATTTTTCTTCTAATAGCTCGAGGCTAGTATTCATAGCCTCGTGATTTTATTCCTCAGATGTATGTCGAAATATGGCACTGGGTTCCCCATCCTTGACCGGAATCAAGGCCTCGAAGCCATATAATAAGTAGAATAGGGTTGTCCCCGTACTGGACTTCGATGTCGTTCGATATGCCCAAAGAACCTCAGGTAGAAATTCTCTCCATTTCCCTTTAGCGTCGTTCAACCTTTTCTTCAAGTTTAAAATGATAGTCTTATTTGTTTTTTCGGCTAGACCGTTTTTGCTCGAATGATATGGCGTTGATGAAATCCTTTTTATTTTGTGTGCTTTGAGGAACATCGTTACCTCGTTGCCAATGAATTGCTTGCCATTATCGCATACGATTTTGGCAGGTATCCCGAATCGACACACAACGTGGTTCTACATGAAGTCAATAACTTCTTTTTCTTTGACTTTCTTGAAGGCCTATGCTTCCACCCATTTAGAGAAGTAGTCAGTCAGAAAAAAATGAATTTAGCTTTACCTGGGGCTGTTGGCAGAGGGACGACGATGTTCATTCCCCATTTCATGAAAGGCCATAGGGACAGGACTGAGTGAAGTTACTCTCCGGGATAATGAATCATCAGTGCGAACCTTTGACATTTATCACAAATACTAACAAACTCCTTAGTGTCTTTTTCCATGTTATCCCGGTAATACCCTGCTCTAATAATTTTGCGAATCAAAGACTCGGTGCCGGAATGGTTTCCACAAGTGTCTTTGTGGATTTCTTGCAGAACATAATCGGTGTCCCCCGGCCTTAAACATACTGCCAATGTTTCATCGAACGTCCTCCTGTATAGTGTTCCATCTTCATCCAATGTGAACCTAGCAGCCTTGGTTCGTAGAGACCTTGACTCTTTATAATCCGATAGGACCTTTCCATCTTTCAAATATTCGATATACTTATTCCTCCAATCCCAAGTCAAACTTGTAGAAATTATCTCTGCATGACCCTCCTCTACCACATATCTAAATAATTGGACAATAGTCCCAGGATAATATCATCTTCCTCGACTACTGACCCCAAGTTTGCAAGTGCATCTGCCTCACTATTTTGCTCTCGAGATACATGGTCTAGATTTCATTCCTTAAAGCGGTGCAAGGTCACCTGTAGCTTGTCCAAGTATTTTTTCATCTTATCCTCTTGAACATCGAAACTTTTGTTTACTTGGTTCACTACCAATAGAGAATCGCACTTGGGTTCAACGACTTCTGCCCACAAGCTTTTAGCTAGCTCGAGACCTACAATCATGGCCTCATATTCGGCCTTATTATTAGTCAACCTAGAAGGTTTGATAGATTTCCTAATAGTTTTACCTGTAAGTGGATTCAAAATGATGCCAAGACCAGACCCTTTTGATAACTATGGATTTTTCCATGTTTTATACTCCTTCTTGCTTACGCTTTGGTTATAAATTGTTTCAAAATAGTCCCAAAAGGCTCATAACTGTGCTTGATTGCAAGTTTGATCGACAAAGTGACGAAATATAAAGAATCGGCTCAAAAGGGAGTGAAACCTGCTCAAGTATCAAAGACAAGGCAAACTGAGGGGAAAAAGGCCTAGTGCAGCCGCATTCTACTTTGTGCGGTCCTCACTAAGTAGATTCAGAGAGTGTGTTTTAAGGCAAAACACCTACTGCAGCCGCAGTCCATTCTGCAGGGTCCGCACTAGGTAGAATAAGAGAGTTGGCAAAACCAAGATTCAGGTAATGCGGCCGCCATTCATATTGGGCGGTATGCGGTGAAGGCTCCGCGACTGTACGACCATTTTGTGCATTCTGTGGAGTAGAGGTTCAGAGAGTTGAAACTGCCAGTCCAAGCCTTATAGTCCACGGTCATCTTTGTGCGGACCACGTTAGCTGCCTCTGCGGCCGCGGTCCATTCTGCGCGGTCCGCGGAGCCCAACTTCAGAGAGCTAAGTTTTGAAATCTAAGAGCCTTGTGCGGCCGCGGTCCATTTTGTGTGGCCCGCACTGACCCGGCAGAGGTATTTTTGTCCAATTTTTATAGCTTAGTATAAATAGAATATTTTATCATTTTTAGGTAATTTGTTATCTTTAGAACACATCTGTGCTCGTGAGAACACCTTTTGTAGCCATTTTTGGCATCTTAGCTTCAAATTAACAATAGATTCTTGTAATTTCATTTAGCATTTAGTTATTATATCTTTTTCTTCATCTATTTCTTCATTTTCTTGTTCAAGCATGAGTAGCTAAACCAATTAGCTAGGGTTGTGGCTCAACCCTAGTGTGGGTAATTGATGGATATTGCCATCTAGGGTTAGATTGACTTTGGGTGTTTGCTATTTGGGTTGATTTTATATTTTAATCTATGAATTGGTGGTTGCAAATACTGATTTGTGCTTTGTGTATTTGACTCCTCTTGAGAAAGAGAGTTTAAGTCTCCAAAATTAACACACCAAGGAATTGGATTAGACTCATGAGAAATGACAGTCCCAATTAACGGGTTAAACCTCGAGAGAGTAATCACCCTACTTAAACCCTAGTTACTTGATCTAATTTACCTACCCATTTGGTCTCTTGAGAGTTAATAGGGTAAAATCACTCTCTCTACCGAGAGGTGTGAGAGTGGGTAAAATTCTGCAACGGTTATAGCATAAGCCCCAATTATGTCAATCGAACCTTAGTAACATCTACCCATCAAATAGCCACCTAGGTGATGTCACAACCCTAGTGCCCTTCTTCCCATTAGATAGAACTTTAACAATTATCTCATAGCATAGTCTAATTTTAATTAGTAGTTTGATAATAGTAATTTATAATTGAAAAACCCAAAATGAAGAGAAGATCATTTAAGAGCACACATGCAATTCTATTCTATGTAGATACCTGAATTCCCTTATAGCTCTCTGAGGATTCAATCCCAACCCTCGTATCGGGTAAAACCTATTACGATACTCTTCTCCTACTTTTTAGTAGTGTGGAGTTGGCTGCGATCACTTTTTGGCACCGTTACCGGGGAGCTTACGGTTTTTGGCTATCTATTTAGTAGTTTTGTGTGTTGTTCTTCTTTATTTCTTGTTACTAATTTTGTTTGTGTCGATTACTCAGGTACAAATGGCTCTCAATGCTATTGACCTTCTTGGCAATGTGAATGCGGGGGAGGAGGTAGATGATCTTGATCAAGAAGAGGTTCCTATTTTACCTCAAGCTCTACGTAGAGGCCGTCAGGCCAATGCAAATGACAACAACAATATCCCAGACCCTCCTCCGCCACCGCTAAGAATGGCTCCAAGAGTCCTCCCAAATCAAGGATATGCGAGTGCCATCATTCCTCCCCGAATCCGGGTGTGGAACTTTCAAATCACAAATGTCATGTTGACCTTGCTCGAGCAACGAGGGTATTTTATGGGCGCTTCCGAACAAAATGCCTACAAGCACTAGAAGGGGTTCATAGATATATGCTGGGGTAGCAAGCAAAAAAATGTGTCCGAGGATACGTTGAGATTGAGGATTTTCCCGTTTTCTTTTCGGGGTAAAGCATTGGGTTGGTTAGAAAGGCTCCCCAATCATTCCATCACAATGTGGGATGAATTGGCAGACAAGTTTATTTCCAAGATCTTTTCGCCGAGTCACATGGTAGCTCTTCGAGATGAAATTTTGGCCTTCAATCAAGAGCCAACGGAACCCTTGCATCAAATATGGGAGAGATTTAGAACAATGGTAAAAGAGTGCCCGAATAATGATATGACGGATGTGATGATTCAACAAACCTTTTATCGGGGCATCAACAACACTAATCAATGCATTGTGAACCAATTGGCCGGAGGCAACTTTATGAAGCTTCCTTACAATGAAGCTTATGATGTTTTGGACGAAATGGCCGACACTTCTTCTACATGGCAAAGCCGAGCAAACGTGCCCCAAGGTGACCCCACGGTCATCCATTTGCACAAGGAGTTGCATAACCATGGTCAAGCTATTGCCTAGCTTACTACTACTATGAATCAATTGGAGAAGGCGCAATTGCAACAAGTCCAAAATCCTCGCCAAGTCAATGCCATGGAAGGAGTGAATATGCTTAAGAGAAGGCAAAGAGGGAAACAACCGCAAGGAAATTGTGATCAATATGATGATGGTGGTGGTTTTTCAAATGAGTGTTATGATGAGCAAAGCAAAGAGGTTCAATATGTCAATAACTATCATGGAAATCGAGGGAACTCTTCAAATCAACAATTACGACCCCAAGCAAATTGGGGCAATCAACAACGTGGTGGTGATTGGAACAACAACAACCAAGGCGAAAACTGGGGGAACAACAATTCGTGAAATCAAGGGAATTGGAATGGAAATAACAACAATTGGAGCAACAATGGTCAAGGTGGGTGGAACAACAATGGAAGCCAAGGCAACCAGGGGCAAGGATTTCAAAGGCCCCCGATGTACCAGCAACCAAACAATCCACCTCCGTTTCAATCTCAAGGATCTAGTTCTTCGAGTAATGATATGGGAAGAATAGAAATGATGTTCGAACAAATGATGAAGAGGAACCAAGATTCCGATGCTCCCGCAATACCTCTATCCAGAATTTAGAGGTGTATTTAGGCCAAATCTCTCAATCATTGAATACTCGACCTAAGGGTGCTCTACCAAGTGATACGGTAGTGAACCCAAAGGAAGGTAACAATCATGTGATGGAGGTTACAACAAGAAGTAGGAGAGGCGGTGATGTGCATACCTCGCAAGAAAATCAAGTTGTGGATAATGATGTGGGGTTCCAAGAAGATGTGAGTCCTTTGATTGTTGAAGATGTGGTTGAGACCAATGTGAACAATGACATGAGGATAGATATTGATGAGGCCAAGGTGAAACACAAGATGCCGTGAACCCGTCTAGGGAACACGTGATTGATATGCCCGAGCCGGTGGTGCCCAAAGCCAAGGCACCTTTGCGTAGGACACCTCCACATTATCCTCAATGGTTAGCAAAGCAAAAGGGTGATACCCAATTCAAAAAGTTCATTGAAATGATGAAGAGTCTTACAATCAATGTGCCTTTGGTGGAGGCACTTAAGCAAATGCCCGGGTACGCAAAGTTTATGAAGGATTTGGTAATGAAGAAGAGGTCGATAAAGTGTCAAAACAATTAAGATGACTCATCAAGTGAGTGCTATCGTACATTCTATGGCTCCAAAACTTGAAGACCCTGGAGCTTTTACTATCCCTTGCACTATCGGTGGTGTGGATTTTTCCAAGGCCCTTTGTGATTTGGGGGCTAGCATAAATTTGATGCCTTATTCAGTCTTCAAGACTTTGGGAATTGGGAAACCTAGGACAACCTCAATGAGACTTCAAATGGCTGATCGGTCGATGAAGCGGCCTTTGGGTATAATTAATGACATACTTGTCCGGGTGGACAAATTCATATTTCCGGCCAACTTTGTTATATTGTATTGTGAAGTGGACTTTGAAGTCCCGATTATTCTTGGGAGACCTTTCCTAGCAACAGACAAGGCTTTGGTTGATGTTGAAGTGGGTGAGCTAACTTTCCGAGTGGGAGATGAAAAGGTGGTCTTCCATGTTTGCAAATCCATGAAGCAACCCAATAGCACCGAGGTGTGCTCTTTTGTGGAAATTGTCACAGCTGTGATAGTGGATGGCACAAGTTCTATGATCAACGTGGAGGATCCCCTTGAGTCCGTTCTTCTAAATATGGATGTCAATGATGATGCAAGTAGAGTGGAATGCGTGAATGCTTTGCACGGTATGGGCTCGTATGCTTATGAGCCTAGGAAATTGTCCTTGGATCTTGAAAATCGGAAAACTCCACCAACTAAGCCATCCATTGAGGAGCCACCGGTGTTGGAGTTGAAACCACTTCCTCTATACCTCAGGTATGAGTTCTTGGGCTCAAATTCTACTTTACCAGTTATTATTTCTTCTTGCCTCACTAACTTGCGGGTTGACGCCACTTTGGCGGTTCTCAAAAGGAGGAAAAAAGCAATTGGGTGAACATTGGCCGACATTCCAGGAAGAAGCCTCGCATTTTGCATGCATAAAATCATTTTGGAGGAGGATACAAGGCCTTCCTTAGAACACCAACGGAGGCTCAATGAGGCAATGCAAGAGGTGGTATAGAAAGAAGTGATCAAATGGCTAGATGCGGGGTAGTTTATCCAATCTTCGATAGTTCATAGACTTCTCCGGTCAAATGTGTGCCAAATAAAGGAGGGATGATGGTGGTGACAAATGACAACAATGAAACTATTCCCACTCAGACCATTACAGGTTGGAGAGTTTGTATGGACTACCAGAAACTCAACAAGGTGACCCGGAAGGATCATTTCCCGTTGTCGTTCCTCGACCAAATGCTTGATCGACTTGCGGGGCGAGATTTCTATTGATTTTTGGATGGGTATTCGGGCTATAATCAAATCTTAATTGCCCCGGAGGACCAAGAGAATACAACTTTCACATGCCCATATGGTACATTAGCTTTCTCCTGGATGCCATTCGTGTTGTGCAATGTCCGGTGACCTTCCAACGTTGCATGATGGCTATTTTTACTGACATGGTGGAAGACATATTGGAGGTCTTTATGGATGATTTTAGTGTGGTTGGTGATTCCTTTGAAGAGTACTTGGTAAATTTGGATAGAGTCTTGGCCCGATGTGAAGAAACTAATCTTGTTCTCAATTGGGAAAAATGCCATTTTATGGTTGAAGAAGGTATAGTGTTGGGTCACAAGATTTCTAAGCATGGGATCGAGGTAGAAAAATCTAAGATCGAAGTGATTTCGAGGCTTACTCCCCCCCCCCCAAACTTCTGTCAAAGGGGTGAGGAGTTTCCTTGGGCATGCTGGGTTCTACCGGCATTTTATCAAAGATTTCTCGAAGGTTGTGAATCCCCTTTGGAAATTGCTAGAGAAAGATGCTAAGTTTATTTTTGATGAAAAATTCATGGAGGCCTTTAAACTTCTAAAGCACAAGTTGACCACCACCCTGATCATTACCGCACCCAATTGGTGTTTGCCCTTTGAACTAATGTGTGATGCAAGTTGTGGTGGGGACAGTGTTAGGCCTACGAATGAGCAAAATATTCCATCCCGTGTACTATGCAAGTAAGACTATGAATAAAGCTCAATGGAATTACACGATGACAGAGAAGGAATTTGGTGCCATTGTATTTTCCATGGAGAAATTTAGGCTATATATTATGGGGTCCAAGGTAGTTGTGCACACTGTCCATGCCCCCCTTAGGTATTTGATGACCAAGAAGGATTCCAAGGCAAGATTGATGAGATGGGTATTGCTTCTTCAAGAGTTTGATTTAGAAATAGTGGACTGGAAGGGAAGTGAAAACCAAGTTACGGACCATTTGTCCCCCTTGGAGGAGGAAGGAAGGCCATGTGAAGGCCTTGAGATAAATGATACATACATTCCCCGACGAGCAACTTCTTTTCGTGTCAATGTGTGACATGCCATGGTTCGCGGACATAGCCAATTTCATTGTAACTAGAATTGCCCCGTGTGAGCTCTCTTCCAACCAATAGAAGAAACTCAAACGAGATAGTTTGGATTTTTATTGGGATGATCCATACTTGTTTAAGATTTGCACAGATGGTGTGATTAGAAGGTGTGTTTCGGAGGGTGAACAATTGGGTATTTTGGAGGCTTGTCACTCCTCCCCCTTGGTGGCCATCATGGGGGTGTGAGGACAGATTCGAAAGTTTTGAGTTGTGGTTTCTATTGGCCAACTTTGTTTAAAGAAGTGCGTGATTTAGTTAAAAGATGTGATCAATGCCAATGAGTGGGCGGGATTTCTAAGAAAGAAGAGATGCCTCTTAACACAATTCTTGAAGTTGATATCTTTCATGTTTGGGGTATTGATTTTATGGGCCCTTTTGTTAGCTCGTGTGGGAACACTTACATACTTGTAGCAGTGGACTATGTATCAAAATGGGTCGAGGTCGTGGCCTTGCCTAATAACGAAGCTAGGAGTGTGGTGGCATTTCTTAAAAAGAGCATCTTCACAAGGTTTGGTACATCTCGGGCTATCATTAGTAATGGAGGATCGCACTTTTGTAATAGAGCTTTTGATACCTTGCTCTCCAAGTATGCTGCCAATCACAAAGTCTCTACACCGTATCATCCTCAAGCAAGTGGCCAAGTTGAAGTATCAAATAGAGAAATCAAGAGCATCTTGTCCAAAACTGTCAATGCCAATAGGACTGATTGGTCCAAAAAGTTAGATGATGCTCTATGGGCTTACTCGAACGCTTACAAGACCCCAATTAGTATGTGTTGTACCGGTTGGTGATTAGGAAAGCATGTCACCTACTAGTGGAATTGGAGCATAAGGCTATGTGGGCCTCGAGGAAGCTTAATCTTGAATGGGATGTTGCGGCCAATCTTTGTGTTGAACAACTAAATGAACTTGATTAATTCTGGTTCCATGCATACTCTAGTTCGTCCTTGTATAAGGACAAGATGAAGTACCTTCATGAAAAATATGCTCATGGAAAGGAGTTTGAAGTTGGTGATTTGGTCCTCTTGTTCAACTCCCGTCTAAGGTTGTTTCCCATAAAGCTGAAATCAAAGTAGAGTGGGCCATTTGAAGTTATATGTGTAAGCCCATTTGGTGCTCTATATTTGAAGAACAAAAGTGGTGAAATATTTAGGGTGAAAAGGAACCATGTCAAACATTATCTTGGGAAGATTGATGATAGCCATGTGGTGGTTGTGGTTCATTTCAAATGATGCGATGGTAACCCGCGTTGTGCCGCGACGTTAAATCACGCGCTTCTTGGGAGGCAACCCATGCATTTTTCTTTTTGTTCTCTTTGATTTTCTTGGTAGTTAGGATTGATTTTTGAGCTAATTAGTTGTGAGGTATTGCAGGGATTGTGTTGATGCAGTGCTGGACATAATTGAAAAGGTGTGAAGTCTCTGAAGTTTTCCAGTGTGGTCGCACGTTCATTTTGTGCGGTCCGCACTGGTGTGAGCAAGAAACGATGACTCTCTGAAGTTTGTCACCGCGGCCGCATTGCATTTTGTGCGGACTGCGGTGGATCTCTGCGGCCGTGGTCGTTTTTGTACGGACCGTGGAGGTTGCCTTCTCAATCTTCTTCTGCATTAACCCAGCGCGGTACGCGGTCCGTTTTGTGCGGCCGCGCTGGTAGGTAAGGCTGGGTCATATTGTTTTCTATAAATAGACCTCAGGGGTCACCATTTACCCTTTTTCGAACCCTAAACTCTCAGAGCTCCCCTTTTACTGTTCATCTTCTCTTTTTGACCGTAACTCTTGCTTAGTGTGATTACTTGCATTACATATACACATCCGGTAACATCTCAATCATATCTTTGTGCTTATTTTTAGTTTTTTGTTTCATTTATCATAGCTCATAGCTTCTTCTTGTTCCCATTTTTCTCTAGTTGTTAGCATAGGTTCGTATATCTGTTAATTTTTGTATGCCTAAAGAGTTTTATTAACTGGGTAAATGAGAAGGGACAAAGTAGGGTGAAAACTTGAACAAAAATTGCACAAATTGGAAACCCTAACTTAGCGCCCTAATTTAGCACCCTTCGCGGACCGCGATCACTTTTGGGCGGTCCGTGGTACTTATGAGCTGCATTGCACTTTGTGCGGTTCGCGCCGATCCACCGCGGCCGTGATACCATTTTGTACGGGCTGCGGTGGTGAGATTCAGAGAGAATGTTTGGGGGGCCTTATACTTGTGTAGACCGCGGTCAATTCTGTGCGGTCCGCAGTGGCCTCTGTGCGGCCGCACATCCACTTTGTGTGGCCCATACTGGCCAGTTACTGCAACTATTTCTGTAACTGTCTTAGCTTCTGTTCTGCAATTCATGTTGCATCTGTTTTACTACCTGTGCTTAAACTAGTAATGTTTGATATGTATGTTTGCAGACAATGGTTAAACGAGAAGGCAAAGGATCAAAACAACCCGGGAGAGGTGATTCCTCCCGCGGGCAAAGGAAAGAGAGTGGTAAAACTCACTCCCCAAGCTCGGGAAAACATCAAAAAGACATAGAAGTTGATAAAAACTACAGATCGAGCATCTTCCCATTCCTCGGGGAGTGAGTATATGTCATCCTAGGACATCTCCTCAGACTCACTCCCAACTCACATCACCACCAACTTCTAACTGACTGATACCCCTCCAGTTTCTCCCACTATCAACAGGCCGGTAAATGTAGTTTCTGATTCATCTGAAGAGTCAGCAGCCGGTAGTGGGGATGACTCCACCTCCCCCATAGCTTCATTATCTAGGGAGAGTGAATGCGGAGATGAGGGTGGTGAACCTCAGGTGGGGGGAATTGACCAAACTAGGAAGGCCGAAGTGTGGGAAGATAGATTTGTAAGCCAAGTGGCTTACCATAAGTTTAGGGAGTTGTGGCCGGTAAGGCATTTGATACCGGAGAGGAGCTTTATTGACAAAGACTTACTACCCCACAACCCTAGCGTGCAGAGAGAGTTAAGAACTAGACCGGGCTGGGAGATATTTATGGAGAAGTGTATTGAGGCAAATGAACATATGGTCAGGGAATTCAATTGTAATGTGGCCCACATCGTCAAGGGTTACAAAGTGACCAAGGTTTGAAACAAAAAGGTGTTATTTGGCGGCAGTCTGTGAATATTTGGTGTTTAATAAAGAAGATGGGTCTCTCTATCTGGCCAAGTTAGAAATGGGTGAGGGGGTCCATCCATGGTTAGCCCAATACTTGGCAATCCCAGGTACTGTTCCTGAGTGGTTGACTGTAGGGGTAAAAATACTTAGGGGGACCCTGAACTTTGAAGCTAAGGGTTGGGAGACCTTCGTTTATAGCAGATTAGACCCTACCACACATGACCAGACTCTTCCTATCCATCGGGCTATGTTGGTTGCATCGATCATGGCGGGATACCCCATCAATATGGGGAATGTGATGTCCCGCATCATCTCTCTCGTGGGTGCGGAAGCTAACCGGAACTACCCTTTCCCAAACACCCTCTCTATGTATTTCCGAGATTTGGAAGTGGAAAAGAAGCCGTATGATGTCAAAGCTAAGCCGATTGCTCCATTTTCATGGTACAGTTTGAGGGGGCCAGACAACCCTAAGGACAAGAACTACAAGCCCCCAGTTTCTGCCCCAACTGGCCAGTCTGAAGAGCTAGTTGCAGTAGAAGCCTCTACTGTGCCTGCCTCCATAGTTGCTGACATGCCTCCCGGACCTTCCACTACTGTAGACTTGCCTCCTAGTCCTTCCACTTCAGCTGGCCCAGAGATTCCATCTTCCCAGGCCTATCCTATCACAGCCCACCGACTGAGCCAGACACTTCAGAGCCTGAACAACTTGATGTATACTACTTCATCCAAGTTGTCCACCTTGACGTCCACCATTACAGCTCAGTCGGCTCATTCGCCAGTTCAGGTCCCATGGTCTATAGAGGATGCTTTAAAGCAGTTACTTGACAACCAGGAGAAGATCCTCAGCACCTAGGCCGAGTTGGTGAAGGTAGTGGCTTCACATGGAAAGGCTCTAAAAGAGCTTGCCGAAGAGCACAAGAAGTTGTGTAAGACACGGGCTTCCAAGGAGTCTGTGAAGGAGCTACGGGCAGATGTAGAGAGACTGAAGGCAGACCAACTGTCTTTAGATTTATTATTTGAGGACCCAGCTTCAGTAGCAGTCCCAGCAGCAGCCACAGCTCCGGAGCAGACACAGAGGCCTCTTAATAGGAAGAGGACTATCCCGAGAGCAGATGATGCCATCATCCTATTGGCAGACCCACCCGAGGCTTCCTCCAATCAGCTACAGGATGTACCAGGTCCACAGCTGGTCCAGGTTCAATCCTAGGTCCCAGTAGCTGAGCAGCAGGAGACAGGTTCCCGAGCATACAGAGGATCTGAGGACCACTCATGTTCACATGCAGACGGATGAGGCTTAGGGAATTCCTATATCTTTTCATTATGTTTTTGGTGCTTATTAGCTTAGTAGGCATTGGGGACAATGTCGGTTTTTATTTGAGGGGGTGTGCCTTATTTATCCTTGGATGACTGTATATATATATATATATATATATATATATATATATATATATATATATATATATATATATACAGATTTAGTTTATGCTTTCTTTGATTTTCACTTGGTCTGTATATAATCTTACATTTAGTTACTTTTATCGTACTTTTTATCTTTCTTTTGGTCTATATATAAAGTTACACCATTGTATATATTCATTCCATGTTGTATATTCACTCCATATTGTACATATTCATTCTATTTTCTATTTTCGCAAAAACATTTCATGTTTAGCTTCTTATATAGGCCCGTAGCCTTTTGTTTTTTTCTGGACGTTTTCAATAAGCCCTTGATTTTCTTAATGCCACAATTCTTTCCAAGGGTGGAGTATTGTGTGAACCGGGTGTCTCTTCCTGATGATGGATGGCATGACAACCTTCTTAAGGGTTTGAGTCTGTTTTTGTTTTCTTTTGCTTTTGGTAGTTTGTAGTTAAGGGTACCTCAAGCAATGCTTCACTTGGGCCTAGCACATCTGCCTTTGATCCCATGGTCAAAGACAAAATGTTGTGTTTAGTATGGTGAAAGTTGTGGCCTTGAGACTCTTGCGTTGGCCGATAATCATCAAGTGGTCTTTCTGGACCATTTTGTGCTCAAATCGTATCTAAGGTTGTTGTGGGTCCCCGACTCGATGTCTTTAGCAATCCCTTAGCTTGTGTGGTGAGAATTCAAATTGCGAGTCCAAGTCCCGAGCCATTGGTCTAGAACTTGCCTCGAATGTTTGTTGAAGCGAAATCCTAAGTGGAAGTTGACTTGAGAAGTGATTATAGGCTCTCTTTGACCCAAAATGACATTTTGAACACTTCCATAGACCACTAATGATATGGTCCCTAGTTTACCCTTTTGAGCCTTAGACCTTCTTCTTTCAAGAACCATGTTACAAGCCTATAACCCGTTCTTTCCTTGAGCACATGGAAAAAATATAAGTTTGGGGGGGAGATACGCGGATGACAAAAAAGNGAAATAAAAGCAAAAAGACAAAAAGAATGCTCAATATGAGAAAGAATAAGAAGGGATTCAAGAAAAAGTAAAAGAAATAAAGGTGTGGAAAAATTGAAAAAAGGAGAAAAGAATTGAAATGCATAGGAAAGAGTGACAATGTGTCTCTCTAACCCTTAAAAAGAAGTAAAATGACTCAAAGAGTTAAGAGAGTTGTGCCAAATGAATCAAAAGAAGTGCTTAAGGGAAGATTGAACCCACTTGAACAAAAACATGTCCTACCCTTACCCAAAAGCCTTTACATTGACTCCACAAAAGCCCTATATGATCTTGAGTTGAATAATGCTTGCATTAGTGGATACTTACATGAGGGTCAATCATATGGTACTTAGAGCCGGACTTGTGACCTTTTCTTGAGAGAGAAGAGAGAAATCATATGTAAGTTTGGTTTCCACAATGACCAAAGTAATTGAGAGAGTTCTTTGATGTAATGAGTCAACTCTTGATGCTCTTGTGTCACACTTGATCCATGGTTTTTCAAAGGTTAAAAGTTGTTAATGATTCATCCGTATTGAGGGCAATTGTTAGTCCCAATTGATACTTGTTGAGGATACTTTAGGACAACTAAAAATACTTGGATTTTCCCATAAGGGGTGGGTCTTATTTTATTTGCTTGAGGACAAGCAAAAGCTTAAGCTTGGGGGAGTTGATAACTAGGAATTTTGCCATGTTTTATACTCCTTCTTGCTTACACTTTGGTTATAAATTGTTATAAAATAGTCCCAAAAGGCTCATAAGTGTATTTCATTGCGGGTTTGATCGACAAAGTGACGAAATGTAAAGAATCGGCTCAAAAGGGAGTGAAACCTACTCAAGTATCAAAGACAAGGCACAGTGAGAAGAAAAAGGCCTAGTGCAGCCACATTCGACTTTGTACGGTCCGCACTAGGTAGATTCAGAGAGTGTGTTTTAAGGAAAAACACCTAGTGCAGCCGCAGTCCATTCTGCACGGTCCGCACTAGGTAGAATCAGAGAGTTGGAAAAACTAGGCTTCAGGCAATGCGGCCGCCGTTCATATTGCGTGGTCCGCGATGAAGGCTCCGCGGCCGCACGACCATTTTGTGTGGTCTGTGGAGTATAGGTTTAGAGAGTTTAAATTGCCAGATTTCAAGCCATCGCCGCTGCGGTCATCTTTGTGCGGACTGCGCTAGTTGCCTCCGTGGCCGCGGTCTATTCTGAGTCCGCAGAACCCAACTTCAGAGAGCCAACCAAGTTTTGAAATCCAAGAGCCTTGTGCGGCCGTGGTCCATTTTGTGCGGCCCGCACTGACCCCGCAGGAGTATTTTTGTCTAGTTTTTATAGCTTAGTATAAATACAACATTTTACCATTTTTAGGTCATCTATTATCTTTAAAACACAGCTGCGCTCGTGAGAACACCTTTTGTAGCCATTTTTGGCATCTTAGCTTCAAATTAATGATAGATTCTTATAATTTAATTTAGCATTTAGTTATTATGTCTTGTTCTTCATCTATTTCTTCATTTTCTTGTTCAAGCATGAGTAGCTAAACCCATTATCTAGGGTTGTGGCTCAACCCTAGTATGGGTAACCGATGGGTATTTCCATCTAGGGCTAGATTGACTATGGGTGTTTGCTATTGTGGTTGATTTTAGGTTTTAATCTATGAATTGGTAGTTGCAAACACTGATTTGTGCTTTGTGGATTTGACTCCTCTTAAGAGAGTTTAAGTCTCCAAAATTAACCCAACAAGGAATTGGGATGGACTTATGAGACCTTATAGTCCTAATTAATGGGTTAAACCTCGAGAGAGTAATCACCCTACTTGAACCCTAGTTGCTTGATCTAATTTGCCTACCCATTTGGTCTCGAGAGAGTAAATGGGCAAAATCACTTTCTCTAACGAGAGGTGTGAGAGTGGAAAAAATTGTGCAACGGTTATAGCATAAGCCCCAATTATATCAATCAAAACTTAGTAAGATCTACCCGTCAATTAGCCACCTAGGTGATGTCACGACCCTAGTGACCTTCTTCTCATTAGATACAAATTTAGCAATTATCTCATAGCATAGTCTAATTTTAATTAGCAGTTTGATAATAGTAATTTATAATTGAAAACCCAAAAAATGAAGAGAAGATCATTTAAGAGCACACATGCAATTCTATTCTAAGTAGATACCTGAATTCCCTTCTAGCTCTCTAAGGATTTGATCCCACCCTCATATCGGGTAAAAGCTATTGCAACCCTCTTTTCCTATGTTTTAGTAGTGTGGAATTGGCTACGATCACCTTTCTCATTCGAGGCACCATCCATGAAGAGGGTCCATACCCCTGATGATGTACCCAATTTTAGCAGATGTTCCTTCTCCACTTCGGGTACGAGGGTTTGTGTAAAATCGGGCACGAAGTTAGCTAATATTTGAGACTTGATGATCGTTCAGGGTTGATATTCGATATCGTATCTACCTCGTTCGACTGCCCATTTAGACAATCGATCGATAGTTCGAGCTTATGCAAAACATTGAGAAGGGGATAAGTGGTTATCACACATATAGGGTGACACTTGAAATATGGCTTTAATTTTCTAAAAGATTATTAATGCAAGTGCCAATTTTTCTAAGTGTGGATATCTAGTTTCAGCATATCCTAAAGTGCAGCTTACCTAATAGACAGTGAACTGTACACCTTGCCCTTCTCGAACTAGTACCCCACTTACCGCTACCTCAGATACTACCAAATATAAATAAAGCTTTTCATCTACTTTCGAAGTGTGAAGTAGAGGTGGGCTCGTTAAGTATTGCTTCAATTTCTCCAATGCTTGCTGGCATTATGGGGTCCATGCGAAATCATTTTCTTGTTGAGTAAGGAAAAGAACACGTGGCTTCAATCTGATGACCTCAAAATGAATCGGCCTAAGACGGCTATCCATTCTGTTAGCCATTGTACGGATTTCACACTATCTACAATAGCGATATCCTATATGTCCTTGATCTTGTTGGGGTTGATTCCGATTCCCCAATTTGATACCATGAAGTCGAGAAACTTGCCCGAACTGACCCTAAAGGCATATTTTTCTAGGTTAAGCTTCATGTTTTACTTCCTCAAGATTTTGAATGTTTCTTGCAAATGAGTTAAATGGTCCTCCGCGCGTAGGGATTTAACCAACATATCATCAATGTATACTTCCATCGATTTACCTGTCTGTTCCTTGAACATTTTGTTAACTAGGCGTTGATATGTAGCTCTAGAATTTTTAGTCCAAAGGGCATTACATTGTAACAGTATGTTCCAAACTTAGTGATAAACGAGGTCTTCTCCTGGTCCTCCAGGTTCATCTGAATTTGATTGTACCCAGTGTAGGCATCGAGAAAGGTAAGGATCTCGAAGCCAGTCGCGGCATCAATCATACGATCAATGTTAGGCAATGGAAAAGAGTCTTTAGGGCATGCCTTATTTAAATCCTTGTAATCTACACACATTCTAAGTTTGTTCCTATTTTAAGGACTACAACTACATTTTCTAACCACTCAGGGTATTTTACCTACCAAATGGATCCTATTTTAATAAGTTTGGTTACCTCATCTTTTATGAATACATGCTTCACCTCGGACTGGGGCCTTCTCTTTTGCTTTATCGGTTTGAATCTGGGGTCGAGGCTTAGCCGATGAGTTGTTATTTCTGGTAGGATCTCTGTCATGTCTAAACGGGACCAAACAAAACAATCCATGTTATCGATAAGAAATTGAATGAGTTTTTTCCTGAGTTCGGGAGTTAGCCCCGTTCCCAGGTATACTTTTCGCTCGGGTATGTACTAGATCAGTATGATCTATTCTATATCCTAAACTATTGACTTGGTTGCATCTGACTCTTCGGGAACATCAAAAGTTTGAGGAGTAAGGAAATCCTCTTCTTTTTCTTCAATTACCTGTTTCTCCGATTCAATCGAGGCTGAGGACGATGATTGCTATTTGGATGTATGCTTATCTTTGGTGCTCGATTTTTTTGAGGTTGAAGGCACTGGTATCGGCGTCACCTCATCGACTGCAAACATTTCCTTTGCAGCGTGTTGTTCCCCGTAAACTATTTTCACACCATCCACTATTGGCAATTTCATCATCTGATGAAGGGTCAACGGTACTACCCTCATGTTGTGGATCCAAGGCCTCCCGAGTAGTTCATTATATCTCATGTCGCCTTCGATGACATAGAAATTAGTATTTTGGATGGTCCCGGCCACATTCACTAGTAGGATTATCTCCCCCTTTGTTGTTTCACTTGCCATGTTAAATCCGTTTAAGACTCGAGATGTAGGTACAATCTGGTCGTGCAGGTCGAGCTGCTCTACGACCCTTGATCTGATTATGTTCTCCGAGCTACTTGGATCCACCAGAACACGTTTAACTTGAATTTTATTTAACAAAATAGAAATTACCAGGGCGTCATTGTGCGGCTGAGAAATGCCTTCCCCCTCCTCGTCTTTGAACGATAGGATGCCATCGAGAACATAACTTCAAGTTCTTTTTTCTCTAGTTATTGATACCTTGGTACGTTTGAATATAGACCCTTATGGAATATCGACTCCGCCAACGATTTGTGAATTACATGCTATGGATCTTCCTGCTTATTCTTCATGTTTGCATCCCTTTCTCTGAAGTAATTCTTAGCTCGATCACTGAGAAACTCTCATCGATGACCCTCGTTGAAAAATTGAGCCACCTCCTCCCTCAACTATATGTAGTCTTCGGTCCTATGGTCGTGCACGCCATGATATTTACACATCAAGTTTGGATTTCTTTGAGAAGGATCAGTTTGTATAAGTCTGGGCCACCTGGTTTCTTTGATCCTTCTGATAGCCGATACGATCCCCGTTAATCGACACTGAAATTATACTCTGATATCCGAAGTGCTTCTATGGGATCGGTATATTTATCAAAACCATTCTTACTCATAAGTTCCCGAGAGTTTTGCCCTCAATCATTTCTTCGATCATTCCAAGGAGGATTGCACCCCGAACCATTATTTCTTCGATCTACCAAACATGGTTGATAGAGTTCCCTATTTAATCTCGGTTCCCTATCGGTATCCCCCGGGGCCTTAATGGCTAATCTATTCTGATGAACTAAACCCGAGGGGGCTCCTAGCTGGTCGTCCTCGACCCTGATTTTCGATTGGTAACGATTATGTACATCTGCCATGTTACAGCTGGATACTTGATCGGACTTTGCTTCAATTATCGTGACGCGATCGTACTCCACTCGTTCAACCCCTGTGTAAAAGCTTGCACAGCCCAATCATCTGAGACCGGTGGTAATTCCATTTGCTCCATTTGAAATCGGGACACGAACTCCCTTAGCATTTCATCACTCCTATATCTTATCTTAAAAATATCTGATTTCGTTGTTGCAACTTTTATGGACCCGGTGTGTTCCTTCACGAAGGCATCTACTAACATAGCAAATGAATGGATAGAATTCGGTGGCAAGTTGTGAAACCAAATCGTTGCTCCCTTTGACAAAGTTTCCCCAATTTTTTTCAACAAAACCGACTCGATCTTGTCATTATTTAAGCTGTTTCCTTTGATCCCGCATGTGTATGAGGTGATGTGTTCATTACAATTGCTCATCCCATTGTACTTAGGTATATCTGGCATACGAAACTTCTTGGGAATGGGCTTCAGAGCCGCATTCGGAGGGAATGGCTTTTGTATGAACTTTTTGGCATCCAAACCTTTTAAGGCCAGGGGTGCCCCCGGTATTTGATCAACACAAGAGCTATACATCTCCATTTTTTTGTCATTATCCTCAATCTTTTTCTCCCCCGACTCGATTCTTTTGGTGAGTTCCTCGAGCATCCTCATAATTGTGGGATCAATCTCCGAGCCATTACTATTTTGATCTTTCTGGCACCGGCTCGATTCGGCGAGTAATTTCTGGTTCGACTACACTTGGAGTTTTATGCTGACTTTGAAGCTGAGCGATAGCAACTTGTTGAGCTTGTAGCATATCGAATATTACTATGATGCTAACTCCCCCATCTCCTATATCCTTTGTTCCTTGGCCACCGGATCGGACTTCCCTGCGTACACCTCCTCGGGGGTCTGTGCCTAAATCCATATTCAAAGCGATGTGTGAACTAACATCAACTGGTTCCACAATCGGCACTTCCCCAAGGTCAATTCGGTGGCACACCGGCTCCCGAAGCAACTACATTGTTTTTTTTCCCATGAAATCCAAGACCATCATCGCCGTGTATGGGTGTGTTTTGTGAGTTTGACATATTTTAAGGGCTGGGCCTAAATGGGTTAAATAGGTCGGTCTTTGGCGGGCTGGGCTCTGTGGTGCCGGGCTTAACGGTCCGGGAGGGTGAGACCGGCCCAATGTGGGCCTAAGCCCACATGGTCCCGGGCTAAATGGGCCGGACCTACGCCTAAACGTTCCGGGCTATTTTTGTTGAATTTTCTTTATCTAAGGTATTTTCTTGTAAATTTTATATATATATATATATATATATATATATATATATATATATATATAT